>ML834874.1:0-21665 GCA_009831015.1 Picea engelmannii
TTCATATTTATTGTCATGGGTGTGGCCATGGACTTGTAGTCCATCATCCCAAATCTCTGTAGGATCTCAACAGTATATTTTCCTTGGCTAAGGAAAATCTCATCTGATCTATGCTACTCCTCCAATCCCAAGAAGTAATGCATCAGACCTAGATCCTTCATCTCAAACTTTGAAGCAAGCTCCCACTAAATATTGACTCCCTCTGAGTATATATAATCTCCAGATTCATTTTCTCCCTCTACATGTCTTGACCTCTTATGAAGTATGATCTCCTATGAACTATCCTAGGGAGGATGCTCCTCTCTACTGGATCCTGAGGGTTGACTCCCTCTGAACTCTAGCTCCTTTATTACATGGATGTGTACAACTCTTATGTCTGGATAGTCTACTCCATGTCTTAGTTAGGGACCATATAAAATTTTTCCTCCTGCAACTAAAATTATATCTCCCTGTCATAGGTATTACCTGTGACCTTCCCAAAACAAGAAACAAGAAAAACAACATCTCCATGGTATCCTCCATGGAATTTACAAGATAACCTGCTTGGAACAAGGTCAACAACCAAGAACATCTCTTAGACAAGATCAAGTTATCTTTTAAACAAGTGCATTATTAATATGACCATTTACCTTCCCCGGATGGGGTGCTAGTGCGTGACAGATGTCACCAGGAGGGAGAGCGAAGCGGCCAGCATGGTGGTGGCCATGTGACAGGAGCATGGCATACCATCCTGTCACCCTCATGCATTTAATCCTTGCTCGTGTAGGCTTAGGCACCATTACTCTCAATGCGCCTGGCCTCAACTCATTGTCTTTTCGATGGCACAGAGCCATGAATTCAAATTTACTTTGCTCGTGTGCCTTTTCCTCCTTTAGTAGCCTCGACACCATGCCTCCGGCCAGATGCATTTACATAAGTTCCCTTCCAACTTTGAGAACCCCTTCAAGCTGCATCACTTCCACCAACACCTTCATTACCTATTCTTCCTCCCTACGCTTGCATTTCCCCTCAGTGCCACTAGAATGCCAAGGAAAAGGGGAAAACCAAAGCGCAGCTCGACCTGGCATCCAAGCCAACCGCGAGTGGTTCTCAGACCCCCGTTTACACCATCCCTTAAATCATCATCGGCTTCATCTTCCTTGCACTCTTCTTAGTCACAGTCTTGACAAAGTCCCTTTGACCTCCCCGTTCCTCTCCTCTCCCTCCGCAAGCCAGATGGAATGGATTTCCCTCTCTGAAAATTCCTTGGGCTTTAACCTGGGGCCTTCTTTCGACTTCGCCTCCTCCTTATTTCATTTCCTGCAGCCCCACCCAAATCACCGGCGAGCGCACCAGTCCAGTAAGATAACCCCTCTAGTCGGCCTCACCTGGGAGCACCACCAAATCTTCTAGGACCACAACCAAGGCCTTATTCCTTCTTAGACTCAGTACCAGACTCACAATTGTAGGATAGCCTTGCTATCCTATAAGGTGTAGTATTTGAACTGCGACAAGGCCTGGACGACCTCTAGTTTCGAGTGGAAATCATGGACGAAAAGGCCTCAGAGCTCTTGGAAATTCTCTCCACTATGTAGGGGGATTTCCAATTGACACCAAGAGTAGGCGAAGCCATAGGGGGAGGAAATAGAGATGACTCAAGGGATGGAGGAGCAGATGCTACAGGGGTTGGCAACGAAGATGATTAGGGCATTGCCATGCACGTGCCCATGGAAGACGGAGGGACACTTGTCAAAGAGGAGGGGCTTGGAGACGATGTATGAGGCCATGGAGGAGGGGGGTACATGGGTCAAAGAAAAAAGGGTGGGAGGCAACATTGACACGAGTGTTGCTATGCACGAGCACATGGAGATGGAAGGGACAAGCGTCGAAGAGGAAGCTGTGGACCCAACAGCCTTCGCCACCTCCCAGTTTGCGTGGCCTTGCTACAAGCCAACCGCATGATCGACACAAGTTTCTTTATGTTAGCCTAGCCAAGTGTTTGATTTTCTTTGGCCTCATGGAGCCCATGACCATGTTTGATATGTTTTTTTGTGGAGACTATAGTTTTTATGTTTAAGTTTTTTCATTATCAGACTGGCAGCTTAAGACAATTAGCTTTACTTTGACCGACTGGTTGAACTGGTTTCCCTTCAGGGTAGTTTAGTTACTACAGTCCAGAACTCTTGATGATATTGTAACTCTGGTTTTTTGAAGGATTTTTATACAACTCTTACTTACAAAAAAAATATGATCATTTACCTAATAGTAGTTTTACCAACAATAATCAAGTCTTTACTAAACTAGTAATAGCAATAGCAATAATAGAATTCTAAAGACTTATATTCTAGTTACAACACTTACTTCAATTGCAGCAATATAAAGAAACATCAAACCCGGTATGCAAAACTGGAGTTTATTTGATTTTGTCCCACTTGGGTTGTATTCTATAGTTTCCATGGTCTTATGCTTGAAAGCACTACTGGATAAAGGACATACTTTTCATCCTACTCTTCATTATATGATACATGTGCATGGTGCTTCTTCTTTCCATTTTCATTTTTAAGAGGACATTTTGTAGCATAATGGCCCATCTCCTTGCAATTATAGCATATGATATTTGATGCATCCTTCATGTGGTATGGTTTCTTAGGATTATTCGGGCTACCTTCTTCCCTTTACTTTCTCTTCTTCACTTGGGCAGTAAGTGCTTCATTTTCATCATCATTAGTCTTATGTGATTTGGATATGAACCTGGATTCCTCTTGGGTGCAGTCTACCCATAACTTGTTGAACTTGGAAATTTGCTTCTGGCAAAAATACCTTGAAAAAATGGATCCCAAGAGGATGGAAATACATTGAGTTTATTAGTCATGAGCTCATCGTATTCTAATAGATATCCAATGGCTTCTAACCAGTCCTTGATCTGTGAGATCCTCATGAAATAGTCGGCTACTATTTCTAATCTTATCGTGGTCACGTTTCTGAGTTGATGTTGTATAGTAAGCTTTCAAATGGTATTCTTACATTCATAAAGTCTGGTTAGGGAATAAAACATTCCCTTTGGTGGCTTTAGTTATGATACATTAGGTATCAGATGATCCTTTATTAAGTGTGTCAAGATCCTCTTGGCCTTGACCTCATTCTTCCCTGAATTTGTTTTGGTGTCTTCTTCTTCTAGTTCTCAAAGCATCTGCTTGAAATGATCCAATAAATCATTATATTATATAATGAGGAGAAATTTGTGCTTCCAATATCTGAAGTTGTTTGCTCCATCTAATCTATCTTCAACTCTCATTTCGGTTGACATTTTTCATCGGTAAAAACCCTAGCACTGAAAACCTCAATTTTTCAAACTTTACCAAACTGCACGTTGAGGGTTTCAGGGGGTACACTAGGTTAGGGCACACTTCTCTATGAAGGAATTATTACCAACATCCTTGGGATATTTCTCAACAATATCAACAAAGTATTACAGTTGCAAGGTGTTATTGTAGCGATCTTCCTTCCAGTGGTCAAACTGTTATGAAGGTAACCAACTCTGATTCCATGTTATATTTTCCTTATTTAGAGAGCATTAGTGTTATTTGTGTTCTTTTAGTTCATTACCATTATCATATACATATTATGTACTGAGTAGTAGCAACATAAACAAGAGAGAAAAGGAACACAAGATATTTATCCTGGGAAAACCCCAAATGGGGGGAAAACCCAACAACATTTCTTAGATAGATTATGTTCACAAATCAAGTCCAAATAGATAAACCCTAGCACAATGTCTAGCTCAACCAAAAATATGACCACAATTGCAACAACAACACCATACCAAGGTAGTGAACCTCCTTAAGGAGTAGCGCACAAGAGAGAGATACCAAAAGACTGAACAAGAAAAAATTTAGTCATTGTAGCAGCTGTGTCACCTTCTCCAAACTTGCGCCTTGCTTCGGTGTAGCTGAGAGAGTGTGAGTGAGTGAACAAATGAGCCAAGACATTCTCTATTTATAGTTTTCTTGGCCACTAGACTGGGTTGGCTTCTTCTCTAGATAGGTGCCACTTCATTATTCTAATTCTTCTGGATTGACTTCTCTTCTGGGGTGTTTCAACATTTATTCAATGGATCTCTTCCTTCTGGAATATTCTCATCATCTAAGAAATACCATATAGGAGGGAAATATCCTCCCGTATCAAACAAAACATCAACACTTAGCTCATTCTCCAATCATACTCCCGAACTCTACTCATACCATTCGCTCATACTCTCATTCTATTATTTCACTTCTTTGACATCCTTATTTTATCATCCATCACTTTTCTCACACACTAATCCCCTTTCTACCCAAAACCCATACATATTTATACATTTATATTAGGTCTTATCCCATTACCAAAATGGACCAAAATGGTCTAACTACTATTACTAACTTCTAGATTCCACATGTTATCTCTTGAATATGCGCTAATTGTATTTCGTGTGTGCTTCTCCTTTGCTAACTTGTCACACATTTTTCTCCTACGTGATTCTGAAAACTTACCCAAAATTTCCTACTCCAACAGGTCCCCAACACTCACCTCTGGCTCGTCTCGATTCACTTCATGCTTTCTTCCAGGTCTCCATGAACTTCTAAAATGTCTCCTTTACAGTTGTGATCTTTTATCTTGAAGTGTTTCCTGTAGTGAAATTCCCTCGGTCGTCTTTGCAGTAATATGGGTCTTCAATTTTGTTTCACTTTCTTGTACTTCCTTCTTGACCACACCCTACATAATTACTACTTTTGTTGTCACTTTGTATTCTTCTTCCTGCATTTTTTCAATCATTTTTGTGTGAGCCTGCTATTGCACCCTCATCTGGTTCATATTTGAGCACAATTTTCTATTCTCTTCCATTACTACCATCATCTTTGTTGGTGTTAATGTTCTCATTACTTCCTTAAAACTCTATGCCTTGTCTTGCATAGCCTATAACTTCTACCCAATTTCCTACAGTTCCATGTCTTTTTTCAGCTGATTCCATACTCATGTGCTTTCTTCGTATAGCTTAGAACACTCTGCTTCCAAAATTTTGATGTTCTCAACAGTCATTGTCATCGTCTTCTCGCTTTTCTCCCTTCCCTCAGGTGGATTTCTTGGTATTTCAAACACTTCCAAATCAGTAATATTTGTATGGAAGCCATGAATGGCTTCACTGATCTTTGTCACCTATTCTTCTAACGGGGCATCTTCCTCCCTAGGAATTTATGTAATAATATTATAAACCCCTATACTACATGTTTCACTCTCTTTGTCCTCTATGTGGCCTCATCCCACTCCAACCTAAGTTGGTCATATTGTACTCGCAATACATCCTTATCTACGACTACCTTTGATCCAGGTGGATATTGGTGGCCATCCACCTATTCCAATTGTCTCCTCTTGACAGGTTTTAGTTCAACACGTTATTCTGTAATTATTTGTAGTTTTGGTTTCTACACTTTTGGGATTGCCTGAATCGCTACAGAGCTTCCAGTTGGATATTGGAGGCCTCCCACCTAATCCAACTGGCTCATTTCAGAAGTTTTCATGTCAGAACATCTTTCTTTACTTCTAGGTCCATTTTTGGGCCCTAAACAATGTTTTTTGGATTTCTATTGTCAAACAATAGACTAAGTCCAATTTTGATAACATAATGTGTAGTTCTTAAACATACCTTTCCAATGGGCTATCATGCGCCTAAAACAGAGGTCATATGCAAAAGTTATGATCCTCATAAGTTGAGGTACCAACTTACCCATCAGGGCCCACATAACTTTTGGAGTTTCATCTCCTAGGGTTAGGTTTTTAAATGTCTAGGGTTTTCGAATTCATGAGTAATGTTAAAAAGGCCTCTGGAGCCTCATTGTAATCATTATGCTCAAACAAATGTGCATAGAAGCCACATCTCTTCTCAAATATAGATACCACCATTCGAGCAAATTGTTTTCAGTTATGTAGTTTTACAATTTCAACATATTTTATTTATTCAATAGAGTTATTGTTCATTGGATATATGTTTTTGTTCTTTGTATATCTATGTTATTGTATTCAATTTTTTATTCCTTTTGTTCTGCTCATAAATCTGGATCAGTGGTATCAGAGCGGTATGCTCTTCATTTATTTTTCTTCATGCATATCCTTGATAAGATCTTGGTAGAAGAAGTTGGGACTCAAACCAGTCGAGCCTTTGCAAGATCGATCATGTCGAGCCCAAAAAAACCAATGGGGGATGAAAATAAATATGATGGAGCAGTATATCCTTTTAAAATGTTTCTCGGGGAATCCCTTGCGTGAAAAAGGAATGAAATTATGGACAACTTTGCTCAAATCCTTTGGTGGCTACCCACAAGAGATGCATCTTCATCAAGCGGCCATACAACCCCCTTCAAGGTACAAGTAAATTTTGATATTCCATTATTTGAAGGAATGATAGATGCAAATGCTATAGATAAATGGTTGAATCTGCTCGAAGGGTATTTTTCGATCCACAATTTTTCCAACACGGAAAATATTACTTTTTCACTCCTCAAGGCCATCCCCCATGTTAAGGATTGGTGGGATACTTACTCTGAGAAAAGGGCCATAGAATAATATGACATATTTTCTGTCTCCCCAACATGGGATTCCTTCAGGGGTGCCATTAAATAAAAATACTACCCTTTTGGAAGCTAAGATGACCAGTACACAAGATGGACCATCCTGCGTCAGGAAAGGGATCAAACAGTACCATATTTGACCAATAGTTTCCATACACTGTGCACCAAATTTGGTATCAAAGACTCTAAATGATATATGGTTCTCAAATACCACATATGTCTACATAGATACATTAAAAAAAAAAATGAGTTTCTGGACATCGCATCATTAGGTGCGGCTTATAGATATGCTATCAAGATCGAGCATAAATTTAAGAAGAAGAGGCGAGAGTTTGGATATGAAAACTCCTCACACCCAAAGTAGGGAAAAGGTGGCCCAAACCCACAAAACAAGGGATAGAGCAAAGATGGCCACTCTCAGGACAACCCGTCCAAGACACAACACAAGAAGGGTAACGAGAAGTCGAAGAAGGACATGGGAAAGTGCTGTGAATACCATAAAATCCATTGGCATATGTTCTAAGAATGTCTCTCAAGCAGTCACTAGTGGCCAAGATGAAATCTTCCGAGTCCGAGGAAGATTCTGGCTCCGAATCAAATCCATAAGGAGGTGTTATAGAAAGATTTGCATCACCCCATGCAAACTTTCTCATAAGGCCTTTTCCATTTTCCTATGCATACTTGAAGTCCCTTTTTGCAAATCCTAGAGCTAAAAAACATATTTTCCCACATATATGCACCCTAACAACTATATAACATGTGTATATGCAGGTTGCGCCATTAAAGCCTGCGTACTTCGGTTTTTGTGTTCAAAATTAAAAAATGGTGTCAGGTTTCCATGTCACATCACAAGATCCATGATCCTTGACCTTCCATATACTGGAAACGTTCTGACTCGATCCTTTAGTTCCATTTTAAGGATATAAATGGGTCATATCCAAGTTGTGGAAAAGGGGGGGATAATTCAACTTTGAGAGAAAAGTTGCTCTGGAGAAATTATTCACTTCATATTGAGTCTGCGTCCCTTTGCCCTTTTAAGTTTGAACACATTGTTCATCCCCCAAGCTCTTCCCTATTTGATGGAGAACCTCATTGTTTCTCTTATATGAGCTTTCTTTTGGTGGAGGATTGAAGTGGTGGAGGCCCAGCTGGAAGGGACTTAGTTTCTCGGTTCTGAGCGTGTCGACACATAAGTTTGTTATTCATACACTTTTGTTGATTACATTTTAATAGAAATACTCTTTTTTGATCCAATTGATGTCTTGCAAATATTTTAATTGTTATTCCATGGGCATATTTTTTATGAATATTGATGGATTATGTTATTATATGTGCTAAATTTATATATTGTCACCATATGCTTACGTATCTTAGTTGTTGAGGACAAGTTGCAGGTGTATTGCTTTAAGTCAAGTGCTCAACGGTGGACTTCATTGAATGTCTAGACGAGTTAGGCTCTTTATCTTGTCTTGTTAGCATATTTGTTTATATAGCATACTTGAGATTATAGTTGATTTATGTAGTCATTTTCGTATGTTGTGGTTTACCCCATGCCATAGAGTGATTTTCCTCGTAACAGAATTGGCGACCATACTAGGGATTGAATATTATTTTCAAGGTTTGGAGTGTTTTTCTCCTTTGATTGCTCTCATTTATCTTGAGTTTCTGCTCGTTTGATTGCTTGACAACCTCTATTCATTTTGAGTCTGAGTTTCTTGGCTTTATCCTTAACCTAGCAGTGTTTCAATACATATACGCGGTTTCTTTCCTAACATTCGTTTACATACACGAACTATCGTTATGTAGGAGGCGTATATACGCGGTTTTCTCCTGAACGATCGCGTACATCATTCTTGTTTGCTTGATTGTTGAGTTTTATGCTTCTTGGGTAATTCTTGATGGTTGTTGACTATTATTATGCCTCTGTCATGATTGTTAAGTGTCTGCAGAGTGATAGGAAACCTTTCTTTGGTTGAATTTTTGGGAGGTTTTTCTTTCTCATCATCCTTTTCATTGTTTGTCCTTGCATCTTGGGCTGGGTATTTACTTATTGATATTCTACTTGGTTTGTATATGTTTACATATAGTAGTGTATTTATATCAAGTTGTTGTTCAATCCTTGCATTTTCATTCTTTTGTATTGAAAATACAAAAAATATACATTTTGCATTGTTAGCATTTGATCTTTTGGGTTCTTATCATTGATCTTAGTACATGTATGGAAACATTGCATCTTATTTGGAATTGCAGAGTTAAATTGAAAGTTGCATTTTGAAAATCGTATAATTTATTAGGAATTTAAGTTAGGACTTTGCATTTTATTGATATTCATTTATTTTAGTTGTTGAGTCGTAACATCATCAGTTTCACGACCACACCTTTTTGAGTAAGCAAAGCCACTAAAAGTAGCACTGATAAATTTAAAATAGATTAGAAACAATTTCATTTTTCAGGGTGCACAAACTAGCTTAGGATTTAGAGCCTTGGAATAGGATTTTGTGAGTAAACTTCTCCAAGTATATTAAAATCAACATATGTGTCTGACTAAGGGAGTAGTGAAATCCATTGTATAATTCGTGATGTCAGGAGGCACCGCTTAGACCAGAGTTAATAATGAGGTCGTGTGAGGTTGGTTGAGGGGATATCCCCCCAATACCTTCTTAGTGTTAGAGATATTTCTGGGGATCTATTCATATATGGGGGTCTTGATATTACCTTTACCTCTATGAGAGACAGTTATTTCGAGATTTTTGGATTTGTTGCCCTTCCCATACGGTAGACCTGACTTACGAATGTCCACCTGCACATCGGTTATATTGTGGTGTCTTAGTTGCTTGACATAGGTACCACATAGGTTACTTGTAGGATTTATTCTATAGGTACCCTGAGTCAGATAAGGGTCAGACAGTATGCATCCTTTATGGAGGATTACCTCTCCGGGGGGATCTAACCGACTGGTTGTTAAGCCCACGAGGGCTCTTATAACTGATTCTGATACCTCTAATCTTTTGCAGGGATTCTCAAGCCCTTTTTGGGCAAGGCATACCTACTTTAGGGAGGTATTCCCCTTTCGACCACTTTATCTTGTGTATGTGAATATTGGCCTTTTGTTTATTTTTGTGTGCTCTTTTGATTATTAGTTTTCCTTAGGATTTTGTATTGCATCGTGAGTTTTCATTATTATGGACAGTGTATTCCCTTTGAATCCCTCATTTAGCACTACTTCCCCCATCATGTTTTCTCATTTCATGGGGATGAATCCATCTGTGTTTCATAGTGGTATGTAGGGTCATGATACTCATTCAATACCTTGGGCCTCTAATAATATTTCTCTTGATATGCTAGACATGCCTTCACCCTTTCCATCCTCTCCCACACCTTCTTATATGAATATTAGTTTTGGATCCGGGGGCATGATGCCTCCTTTTTCTACATTTTCGTTTGATGGGAGCCATATCCCTCAATTGACTCTCACGGTGGGAGGTTGGAATATTCCTTCCTATGGATCCAATCCTAGCTTCACTTTTCTAGGAGCAAGTGCTAAAATGGGCAGTCATTCTTCTTATTACATCCCACCCAACTATCCTTCCTCTGCTATGCTAGTTCCTACAAATGTTTTTCCCGTGGAATACCTCCATCTATCCTCTGGTATTTCATATGGAGGGAGTGAATTTTATAGTATGGGGAACCCCCTTCACGGGGTCCCTTCATCTGTGGGAAGCATATATCCTCACCTGAATTACCATTGTCATGATGTTTTCTCTTCGCAAATGTCTTCTTTGGTGGTGATTCCTTCAAAACCCTCTATGAATCAATTTGGAAGAGGATACTACCTTGTCGGGAAAGGTCAGGGTGTAGACCAGATCACTTACTGGCCTGCGAATTCTCAAACCCAATCTTTCCAGGAACTTTTGTCTCAATTGTCGCAACCATCTGCTGCAAGTCATGATGGGGGCACAACTCTAGTCACTATGAATCATATTGACATCAGATCTCCAACCATGGTCAGCCATGTTGGAGAATCATCAAAAACATATGTAAATCATGTTGGAGATGAACCACTAGCCTCTATAGGTCACGCTGAGAGCATGTCACCAACCATTGTGAGTGATGGTGGGGGAATTCATATGATTGAGAGGCCTTGACGTATATTATGTAAGCCCAAGTTCCTTTGTAGGATTTGAAAAGCAGGTCATTTAACTCACTTGTGCCCTACTACTGTTGTAGTAGAAGAAGCGCATTCCTTGTCTGATAACCCTTTGAGTTCAGAGTCGTTTTTGGTTTCCCAAAATTCTAATTCTCCTTTGATTGACACAACAATCATGTTGATGCAATATTCACCCGATACCACTCTTGTTTTCAAGAGTGGCGCATCTTTTTCCCGCGTCATTAACATTTCTTGTCTTATACCTTCTGAACAAGAGAGCATTCCACTCTCCCCGAGTACACTCCCTCCAAGTCCTAGGGGGGTTTCCTTTGACTGGTATGGTCTTGTGTGGTATCAAATTCATTCTTCTACGCCCTTTCAGATAAGGGGTTTTCTTCAATATATCATTGAGAAGGTAATATTTGCAAGTATTTTATCCCCCTTTACCTGGAAAGCTCTAGGTTTTCCCAAGCTTGTGTCATTTGTTCGTAAGTTGTTGAACTTTCACATAAGTCCTGCACGGGAGCCCTGGTCTCCCCCATGATATGTTGCTTAGAAAAGCATCAATGATTCTGGTTTAATCTCTTTTCGGACTCTCTCAAAAAGAGAAAATATTTCCTAGTGAACTTGTCTCTTTCACACTCGTAAATTGGATTTTAAAGGACATCTATCTGGTGTAAGCTTAACCCTTTTTTCAAACCAGGTAGACTAAATTTGTGAAAAAGGACATTCTTTGGTGTTAAGTTGTAATTTCATCTCATTCTCTTGCTTGCAGTATTGATTCTATTTTTGATTCTCGCTTTTTCATTATAAGCCTATCACCTCAACAGTTGCATCATCATCCAAGAAGATCCTTGTTTATATCATTTTCATATTGACACCCTAAACCCCAAGAGGAAAAATACCCCCGAGTGTCCATATCCTACATGCACCTCCTTTCATTGAGCATAGGTATGTTCCACTGTTGGAACTAGTTTCTTACTAGCGACACTCGTTTCCTCCTCTGTATCATAGCATTCATTTGACTATAAAAAAACAAAAAAAGACGGGTGGGAAGAGAATATTATCTTATGTTGGAAGCACTTGTGTCGCCTTTGAACAAAGCACAAACTTTTGAGTCCACTTTTCATCAAAATTTTGGGTTTAGCATGAACTTAGGAAGTTGACATCATTACTTATATTTTGCTCCCCCAAATCATTACTCTTCCAATCCCTATGGAGAGTTTGATTGGTACCTCTTGCATCACAAAGTTTCATCATTTGCGTATATTCTTACAGAGTCATCCATATGTCTCATTCTCTTGTTCAAAGGATGTCTATCAGCCTATGCCATCCATTTATCAGAACTCTTGAATTTTCATGTCGACCATATCCTCAATGTGTCTCAGAGTTACATGAAGTTGTAGTCCTACTGTGCACCCTGGTCCTACTTTCATTATTGATATATAACCTTGAACCCAACAGTCGACATTTCATTATTGGTCATTAACTGGGGGTTTCCCTTCTGTTCGATGGCAAGAAATCTATTCACACATAGGGATTCATGCAATGTCTTGGATTCCATTAGCCTTATTGGTGGTTTCCTCACCTTTGTCAGTAATTTTCCTTATTATCTTCTATTCAGAGGGTCTTTTTCGTGCACTTCTTGCATTTGGTGCATGCGAAATGCGCACAGGGTCATTGGTTCGTGAAAATGTTCTTCGTTTGAGTTCCTCCAAATCATCAAGATCATGGTTTTCACCTCATGTTGAATGATGAGATATTTCTTAATCCTCTCCTTTCAGCGGCTATCCTTCCATCGACTTTAGCCCATCTATTATGGAAACGAGGCCTATATTCCTATGAGTACCTAGAGGCTTGCAGTCATCAATGGCAGGTTCTCTTGCCACCGACAGTTGGGAATACATCAATGTCTCATGATCGATGTATTCTTCAATTGTTCAACCTCAACACCTTTATTCACACTTATAGGAATGTACTCGGTGCCTTGATACCTACTTTCATTATGGGTAGGTTGTCTCACGTTTGTTAATGGTATACCTTAATGATCGGTAATCAAATGAAGTCTCAATATGCTCGAACTCAAATCCTTTATTCACATGATGTAGACTTGCACCTTTGGTGGATTGTGTAGAAGACTTGAAGACATGAATTTACAGTCACATATTTCTTGAGTTGTTTCTATCATTCATTGGACTAGTACCTATATGACTTCAGTGATCATGGGAGATCAAATAGTACTCCATTATATACAGATATCTTCAGATTGATTTTGAGACTGGTTCTCATTGGGCCTTGTTCATGACAATGACAGCCTATGGCATGTATCTACTCTTGTATTGCTTATTCATGGCCATGAACAGCTGTTTGGTATTTTTCCACATGGATCTACAGTGTAATTCAAATTGGCATCCATGTGCACAAAGTCAACATGGATTTTAATGTTCTTATGAGCAAATAGTTCATTTAATTGGGTCTCCATTACTCCACTTCTGGGTAATATAATGTATTTCGGCCATCGCAAATACTCATTTTCCCTCACACATTAGGGGGCATCTGTTATAACAATATTTGCATCACCCCATGAAAACTTTCTCAGAAGGCCTTTTCCATTTCCCTATGCATAATTGAAGTCCCTTTTTGCAAATCCCAGAGCTAAGAAATATATTTTTCCACATATACGTTCCCTAACAGTTATACAACATGTGTATACATAGTTTGCACCATTACAGCCCGTGTACATTGGGTTTTGTGCTCAAAATTAAAAAATGGTGTTGGGTTTCCATGTCACGTCATGAGATCCATGATCCTTGACCTTCCATATACTGGTAATGTTATAAATCAGCCCACCAATTCCATTTTAAGGATATAAATGGTCCATATCCAAGCTGTGGAAAAGGGGAGAAGAATTCAACTTTGAGAGCAAAGTTACTCTGGAGAAATTATTCACTTCATATTGACTCTGCATCCCTTTGTCCTTTTAAGTCTGAACACACTATTCAGCCCCCAAGCTCTTCCTTATTTGATGGACAAACTCATTGTCTCTCTTATATGAGCTTGCCTTTTGTGGAGGATTGAAGTGGTGGAGGCCCAGTGTTATAACCCTAAATTTCTCTACACATGCATACCTAGCCTTTGGCCCTCTTACTTGCATTTTTTGTCAAAGCACCACTGAGTTTCTCTTCTTAAAAAACAATTTTTTTAATATGTGTGCACCCTACACCAATACGTTATGCGTATATACGCTTGTTGCACCACTACAACTTGCATACATACACATGTTGCACCATTACAGCCCACGTATACTTGCAAAAATTGCAAGGAATTCATTGAGATTATGGGCTATCGGGTAGTTTCCCAACTAATCCACCTACTATAGCTCATCACCAAACCGAATAACCATCCTTTTGTCATATAAAATGAGGTGTTGGGGTCTCATTTCACATCTAGACATAATAACAATGAAACTATATCCCCTCCTTGCCCAAGTTATTACAACTCTTTTGTGAGAATTTCTTCAGCATTTCCCCATTATCCCTTCTTCCTCCATTAGAACCCATTCACTTCCCAAGAAGAGATCAGAAATTTGAGAGGAGAAGCCATAAAAAGGTGCACTTGGAGTTTGGTGAAGAGGAGCTCAGGCCAGGTTTGTGGAGTGGTAGCCGGCTTTGATTGTAAAGGTAAAATCATTGAGTTATTAATAAAAGAATTACTTTTCTTGTCCCAAATCATGGTGTATTGAATGCTTTTATTGGTTTATGTTTTGAGATTCTAACATCTAACCCTAATTTGTACATGAAATAGCATGCTTGTATTTTTCTATTTTTCTATCTTTGAATGCAGGTCATCCTTGGGAGGAGGCATGTAGTCAGCAAAACTTTCAAGTGTGAGGAGATCATCACCGGACACAGAGTAGAGGTATAGTTACCCGATATCCCTCATCTTTGCTTTTCTTGTATAAGTTTCAGTAAGTTTGGGGTAGTTTAGAGAAGTAGTTGACTTTTAGACGGTTAATTGATCTTCCTACATTATGAACCTTGGTGTAGTCATAGGGGGTTGTTTCATTCTAGCATAACTGACGACCATATTGGGGAAACCTCTAGTGTTTTGGGGGATTTTGGGTTGTCTGGTTGGTTTTTCTTCCTTTCGAGTTTCTATTGAGTCTTCTGAGTCTTTTAAGGGATTTTGGTCACCTTTAGGTGCCATACCAGTTCTCCTTGCTCTGTAAGGTTGTCTATTTTCTTTCTTTTTTAAGGAAGTACAGAGGTGTACATGCCCTACTTTGGGTCAGCCCATGTACATACACACTCTGATTAGTAAACAACCCACATACATACGCATGTTGTTGAAGCAACAATAGTGTATCTGGTTCAAGAAACTAAAAAATAAAAAAGAGGCAGCCAACCTCTTTCTTTATTGAGGTTTATAATTCTCAGGGTTTCTTGACAGAGTCAAAAGTCTTTGTTTTTACAGCCATATCTTGGGTTAGAATTCAGTTTACTTGTCTTTTTGAAGTTTCTTGTGTTTACTTTTGAAACAGTTTTAAGAAAGTCTTTGAATGATTGATCTGCTTGTTTGGTTTCTTTTGTGATTCCCTGCGATCCACAGTAGGTCAAAGATTTGTGTTAGTATTGTCTTGTTGTTCTTATTACCCCTTTCATTTTCTTTCAGAAAAGAGAAAAAATATTTATTTTAGTTTTTCTATTTGAAGCATTTAAAAAAAAAAAAAATTCATTTTTAGTTTGGTAAAGTAGTTGGAGTTAGTTATTTTACTAGAAAGGAAAAAGAGTTTTTTTTTAAGTTCTTTACTGATTTTTTGAAACTTAAGTAGCTTGCAGTCAATCAAAATATCGTTTTGGGTCTTATTTTTAAACTTGAAAAAAAATTAGTTAAAGAAAAGTTGGTTACAAAGAGTTAGTTGTAAATATTTACTTTTAACTAGAAGTAATTTTGCTTTTAGAGTTTCATCTTTTCTCCTCTTTTCATCTATCATAACATCACTAGTTTCATCACCATGTCCTTTGAGTAAAACAAGCCATTAAAACAAATGCTAAATATAAAATTAATTAGAATTTTTTGTTTGTAGGGTCAACTAACTAGTTTAGGGTTAGGGCCTTGAATTACATTGGAGAGGAAACTCTTCAAGGTCGTTAAACAAACATTGGAGTCATATCTAGGCAGTGTTAAAGTCCAGTGATGTAAAATTTATCTAGGACCCCTCTCTAACACAGGGGATAAACATGAGGTCACGTGAGGAAAGGAAGCAGAGATAACTCCTCCAAATCCAGACTAAACGAAGTGAGGAACACATATTGAGGATCTGTCGTGGGAATAATTTTGAATGAATTTGCCTACGGATCTTCGTGGACCTTGAATCTGTTCAAGATCCTATGTTGTCTTCCAGACCACTTTATTTTGATACCCTCAGTAGGTTTCAGACTTGTTATCCTGCTCATTGCAGTCTACCCAACTGTCGAATGTACCCGCCTGGTGATTATTTGCAAGCTAGAAACTTAGTTTCCTATATTTTAGGGACTTACATAGGTGACTACAGGGGAATACCATGGTACCTAGGGTAGACGTCAGGTCACACTTTGCAAAGTATACTTGGAGGGTGCTTCCATGTTCAAGTTGCACTTGCATCGGTAATTTTCTATAGTGTTGGATGGCATAACTATTCTTCCTACTAGATAGTGCTTTGCTTGATTTATCTTAAAGGAATTTTTCTAGTGTGTGCTTGGCTTTAAACGATAGTTAAAGTCTTAATGTGTTGTTGATATTTTCACAAAGTGGAAGATCAAGAGATCCACTGATTGTGAAGGCTTGAGGGCCTGCCACCGATTGCATTAGAGCCACCATCGCCACCGTTACAACGAAGACTTGACCAACAAGGGTCATTCGAAGCGATCAGGCCACAGGAAACTGTGCCTAAGCCTGCTCTGAGAGGCAATTAATCGAATCTGGAGGAACCTATTGTTTCTGACATTGGAGCGGAAGCTCTTAGGCTAACCAACCCTCTGATAACTAACTTGTCGACACCAATATTAGTACAACTTCTCCCTCTGTGGGTGACACCGTACGAGCATCAGATAGTCTTACAAGAAGCCATGGAAGAAAATAATTCTACTTCATCCAGGAGTCCTCATACTCCCATTTCGGCTAATACCATAGGTGGTATGTTTCCTCCTAACCCACCTTTTCCAGTCTGGACCACAGTGGTCTCGACTCCCTCTACCTCGAGCAGTGGTCCGATACCGTCATCCATGACGACCACTACTCTATTTACACAGAGTGCGACGAGCCCTCCATTTTCATATGGGATGACCTAATTTGATTCGAAATCAGTCTTTACCTACTCCACCTTCAATACCATGGGTTTGGGGGAAGGGATCTCAAATGCTCCCACGCAAGGGTCAATTGGGGGATCTTCACTCCCCTTCAATTCTATCCCTTATGGCTGGGGTCATATACCTCCTCTGCCCCCCTTGCTCGATGGTGCTTTCGAGCAACCCATCGGGCCAAATGCTAACTACATATTGTTTGGAGAAGGAAGTTTAGGACCATCGTCTTACACTATGTCGATGGGATCCATGTCATTCTCTTTGTTCGATGCATTTGGTAATAACTCTTTTTCTTCGGCTACCGTATCGGCTTGGGGAAACCCCGGTTTTGGGTAACATAATCATGTGTTGGGTACTATTTCTACACAGGGGGAAAGCACAAAAGTTTTCTCCTCACAAGGACTTTGGAATCCTTGGTATGGATCAGTTCCCTCGCAAATATGTCGGTCGGGGGCAACCCCTTCCATGGTGAATGGAACCCTGGGGAAGGCTCAGTACCTATTCCTATTGGATCGGCTAGGGGCATCCCCTTACAAAATCCTTGGAACGCAACACAGGGAGAAATCTCCACCCAACCCACATTGCACAATTACGGGAATCAACCAATGATATCCCAACAAATGCAGTTTTCATACGCTGGTCAAGGCCACTATTTATAACAGAACCTTGGCCATCAACCCAACTTTTCCTGGCAACTTGGTGCCAGTCAAACTCTGGGCCCCCTTTTTCCTTCACATAGTACCCAACCCAAACTACCATTTCTGGAAACACTACATCTTCCAGAATTGTCAAGGTTGCCTAATGACCTGATTTGTCATGATCCATGTTGGCCCCCCATGCCGACTAATTTTCCCTCAGATATTCCAAAATTTGAAGGAAAGCCTAGCGAAGACCTGGGTGATCACATGACAACCTTATACTTATGGTTCTCGTCAAACTCACTGCGAGACGACTCCATATAGTTGTGCCTTTTTCAATGCACTCTTATCGGGGCTGCCGCAAAATGGTATATTGATCTCGACTGCTCAATGTATTCTTACTTTAGCAACTTGGCGATGGTCTTCCTAAACCATTTCCAACTACCCGTGAGATATGATGCAGGCACTGAGTTTCTAGCCAACTTTGAGTAGACTAAGGCCGACCATATCTATAATCACATCCGAGAATGGAGGCATCAAAAGAGCTTGATTAAGGTTCAGGTCCCACCGGATTTCTTGCTGGAGTGGTTCCTAAAGTCTTTGGTACTAGTTTTATCCAAGGATGTTGTAACTTTGGGAGTTTTTTCAGAGGAGGAGGCGATAATGAGATCACAACAGATCGAATTGATTTACTCTCAGCCTAGCTTATTCTATGAGATCTTTCTAGATGCACCATGGTCCATTCTCGACAAGGCCAAACATAAATATGGACCACATGTCGATGGTATAGTGGGTTCAACAAAAGGAAATTCCACTTATTTGTTGTCAAATCAATTGCAACAATTGTCGATACAATAGATGGTGGCTAGCTAGACCTCCAGTTCAGATGTCCCCCCTACCCAAATGTTGGACATACAAAGTGTGTAGTCGATGAACCCGAATGCCAACCAACAGCCTGAAAGAAATAAAAAACAATGGAACAAGAAGGGTAAAGGGGATAAAAAGGCTAATAACAATGTCGGAAGGGGTAACACAGAGAAGAGAATGTTGAAGTATCTATGTAACCTTCACACGAAAGACCACCTGACTCACCTGTGCCCTCGAATTGTGGAGACCCAAAAGATATTGGCGCAACAACAACCTGTTGTGCTAACGAACCCATTTCCACATGGGAAAAACATGGGTCAAGCCTCAACATCTTCGAGCGCGGAAGGGGGTAGTCAGGGACCCCCCGTGTCTACTAGAAATACCTCAGCCACAAATGTTTACATGTTGAAATTTGACACTCATATATCAACCAGGACCCAAGATTATGAAATGCAAGAATCTGTTGAAAAGGGTAAAGAAGACACAATCCCACCAGTTCCTCTCCATATTGAGAAGATGATGGGAGAAACAATGAAACACATCCCCAAAGGTGCGTTCAATAAATCTTCTCATAATCCAAACACGCGGGCTTCCCATAACTAATCTATTGTGAAATATTTGGCACAAACCCCTTGCGCTATGTCCTCTTTGGAGGTCCTCCACAGCTGCCCTTCATAGAGAAAGGCTATGTTATCCACCTTGGGATCTGCAGAGACTTGTAACCCAGGAGTGATCGTTCTCAATCCAACCGACTTGAAACCTTGTCTTCCTTACCATGTTGAATTTTTTATAGTAGTGTCTTACACCATGAAATATTTTACTCAGAATATCTTCCATATAGTGGTTGATGAGGTTCCCTTGACTTGTGTGATGTCGTTGGTGTGTTGGAATGGCATTGGCCAACCCATTTTTCTCCGTCACCTACATTGCTTATGGCATTTGACGGTCATTAATTCAGACCACATGGAATCATTCCTTCTTTCCCTGTGAAGTTAGGATAAAATATTGTGTATGTTGAAGTTGAAGTGGTCGATGCGCCTCTCGACTACAATCTTCTATTAGGAAGGAGTTGGACCTACAATCGTGACCATTGACCAGTTCTCCTTCTCCCGTCTTGCCCCTTCATCGGGGGCATCCATGGTCCCGATGATTGATAATCCTCAGCCTGACACGATCCACTTAGGGTTTGGCTTGTTTCCATCATTGATCGGTAATTTTTATTACTCGCCTCCTTTTGGTGATGTCAAACTCATATCGATTGCCCCTGACTAGCCTAGGGCTGAAAATTTTCAAATGACATCATTTCGAATGACTTACTTTCATGAGTCGTGGACTCTTCCTTCCCCATCGGCCTTGATGGAAGGGACAGGGCATTCTGGCATGGCCATGCCCTTGTTCGTGGCATAATTTGTGTACAACATTGTCCAACAAGCTTTGACAGACCCTGATCTAACTCCCGCACAAGAGTTATGTCCAGTTCTCGAGCCTATTTGGGCTCAAGGTTCCCTTTCCACTACAGATTCTTTAGACCTGGTCTTTCCCTCAGATGATCGATTCTCGAGGAATTGACTGGTCCAGACAGACCCTAGGATTATCTCCATCATAAATCATACTTCCTCCCAGAGTTAAGAAGAATAAAAGAAGGTGAATTTGTTTTGACTATGACTGGAGATAGGTCTTTTCCTATCAATCCTCTGGAAATGCACACAGTTTGCGTCGAGGGTAATATGGTGAGTATCGTTGAAACGATCCCTATAGATATCTCCAGAACCCTTGGCATTGTGGATAATGTTTTTCGTCGAAGTGGAATTCTCCCCCGAAGAGATTCAAATTTATACAGAGTTATTTAAGGAAATTTGTGACGTTTTTTCCTGGTCTTACGAGGAAATGTCAGGAATTGATCCAAGAATCATTGAACATGAGATAACAACTTATCCTGAATCCAAGTCAATCCAACAGAAAAATCATCTAGTGAATCCTCAGAAAGTGACAATGATTAAGGCTGAAGTAGAGAAATTGCTTAAAGTTGGTTTTATCTACCCCGTACAGTTGATGGAATGGGTGTCAAATCTCTTTCCGGTTAACAAAAAACAAGGTACATTTCGCGTGTGCATGGACTTTCGCGACTTGAAGAAGGCTTGTCTGAACGATAATTTTCTTACCCCATTCATCGATTATATTGTCAATAAATGCGTAGGCTATGATTTCTTTTCATTCATGGATGGTTTTTCGGGATATAACCAAATTCAGATCAAATCCGAAGACCAACATAAAACAACTTTTATCTATCCTTGGGGCACATTCGTTTATCGTAAGATGAATTTTGGCCTAAAGAATGCTAGAGCCACTTTTCAGTGGGCCATGTCTTTTTCTTTCCACGACCTTAGACATATATTCGAGGTTTATATTGACGATATAGCATCACGCTCTCACAAGAGATCTTATCATCCCACACACCTCTGACTAATCTTCGAACGATGTCGCTACTATCGGATTCGTTTGAATCCTAACAAGTGTAGTTTCTACGTGACATCAGGTTGTCTCTTAGGTTTCATTGTTTCGACAACAGGGATCATGGTCGATCCTCTTAAGGTTGAGGCAATAGTTCAGTTGCCTCCCCCATGCACAATACCCCAGCTTCATAGATTACAAGGGAAAGCAAACTTTCTTCGGTGTTTTGTCACGAACTATGTTGATATCACTAAAGGGTTCATGCGTCTATTGAAAAAGGGATTCCCCTTCTATTGGGATGAAGCTTCTCAACGCTCTTTTGTGGCATTGAAATGCACCCTTATGTCTGCCCCTCTGCTTCGGCCTCTCAATTACAACAGATATTTCTTGTTGTACTTGGTCAGTGCAGAATCGACCATCGGCATGGTCTTAGTTCAAGAGGATGATATTCTCAAGGAGCATGTTATTTATTACCTGAGTCAAGGCTTGGTTGGGTTGTGATCCGGGGCAGGATCTTTTATGATTATGGTTGAGTTTTAACTTGCATGAATATTTTAACCATTTGAGAATTTAACGAAAGAATGAGGAAAGAAGAGGATTATATCAGTCAAATACACATATGCAGATCTGAAAACAATAA
>ML834874.1:24983-49167 GCA_009831015.1 Picea engelmannii
ATGAACAGCAAACCATAAGAACGCAGGTTGATAACGGAGTTCGGCACAATGTTTGCCTACGTCTCCGGGCCTTTTTCCTGTGGGGGAGGCTTCTTTATTTTTGCTCAAGTGCTCAAAATTACATCTCAGAAATACCCAAAGGCTACAAGACTGATCTGGTCTTGTTGTCCCAGATCTCAAGAACCCAATGCAAGAAACGACATGCAAAACTGATGCTCCAAGCTCCCAGAAACGATCCGACAGCGTTTCCACCTCAAAGGCTTCCCTGCATCAAACTGACTTTGGCTTGGCTTTCCTTCAGCATAACTCTGCAAAAATGACTGTCCCTTGGCCTCAAACAGGCCTGGTTTATATAGCAAAGGAGTTGGTTTCAGATCCCCAACTTCCTCCAAGAATCTGGCCTCCAAAAAAGCCCAATATCCCCCAAAAATGGGATAATTCTGCTAATAATAGGCTTAATTAATTAATAAAAACCAAATTGATTAACCCAAAACCCACTTTATTTAAGTTTGGGCCAAAAATTGGGCTTAAGCCCCCCCGAATCCGGGCGCGGCCCCCTATCGCATGGTCGTATGCGTGCATGTGGCCGAGCGCTTGGCGCTCTGGCCCCTTCCCGTTGGTTCCAGCCCCGCCACTATCGGTCACATGGCGTTAATAGAACTCGCAGCCTATTTCCCCGCTCTTCGGTGGATAGACCCTGTGCATATGGTGCCACGACCATATAACCGTGCTTCCCGCGCTGTTGTGCATGTAACCCCGCGCGTCGGTTAGCGCTCCCGGTTCCGTCGTGGTCGCATGGCGTGTCAATAGGCCTACGGGCCATATGCTATAACAAACCCGCGCCCCGTTGTATAAACTCCCGGTTGTATGACCGGTAATATATGTCCACGGGCTGGGGCTAGGCCCCAGCCCTTTCCACCACCGTCCAGGTTTCAATTCAATTTTAAAATCAAATTTATGCCGTTTGTTTAACAAGTTTCATACGCCGGCGGCCTGGCTAGCCCGATTCCGTTAAGTCGTTTTCTCCCGGGAGGTCACGGGTTCGACCCCCGACAGAGCTACAACAAAACTTTTAATACATGAACCAACCAACCAATGACGCAGGGCCACATGGCAGCCCATGACTGGGCCACGTGGCACTTTACAAACCAATAGAAACCTGACACGCGTCAGTACCGGATTGGTCCACGTGCCTGCCCAGTCGACTCTGCCGTACCGCCAAGTGTCCCTGCCGCGTCAGCACATCCGTACGCCCTGTCAGCCTGCCACGTCATCTAATGATGTCAGCGTGCCACGTCATCTGATGATGTCAGCATGCCACATGTCACCCTGTGAGTGGTGACACGTGTCACCTCATAATTGGTCCGACCGTACGCCCAAACGACCATTTCTGCCTGCCACGTGTCACTCGCTGATGCTGCCACGTGTCATCTGTACGGACCGCCACGTGTCATCTGTACGGACCGCCACGTGTCATATTTTGGAGCCTCCACGTCAACCGTACGGACATGACACGTCAGCACTGTACAGCCTGACACGTGTCTGTACGGACTATACGGACAGGTACAGTCAGCATCCAAAATTTTTGCCTGTTTGGCTTTTCGGACAGAACGGGATATCTTCTCCATACGGACTCCGTTTGACATAAAAATTATACCACCGGAATCAGGAAGATGAGACGGACGCAATGGCACAGGTTTCGTCGTATTCCGAGCACTTTCATTTTTGAGCATTTTTTCAAGCCCTATCAGGCTTTTGGATCTGATTTCAGATCAGGTTGGAACTCAACTATTCCCATGTTGAGAAACTTATGTTGGAAGCAGTGCATGCTATCGAGCAGTTATGTCATTACATTCTACTTCACAAGACCATCACCATTGTCATTGTGAATCCCTTTAAATATGTGTTGACACGACGAGTCATTGGCGGAAAGATCAGTAGATGGATTTTAATCCTCTAGGAATTTGACTTTGATTTTGTTTCCGTGAAATCCAAAAAGTCCTTGGTCTTTGTAGAACTTATTTCAGAACTTCCGGTCGAATCTAGTGATGACACGCCTGAAGAATCACCTATCAAAGGAGATATTTTTTTGATCACATCTTCGAACCCCTAGTATGGAAATATACTAGTCTATCTCTGTACTTCAAAGTTACCTTCTTCTGGTTCCCACGATGAGGGTCGACAAATTCTCCATGAGGCACACAACTATCTCATACTCGATGACACGTTGTATCGTCAAGGCGTATATTGCATTCTTCGTTGGTGCCTTATACACAAGGAAGCAAAACTCATTCTCAATGACTGCCACACTGGAGCATGTGGTGGTCATTTTTCTGGGTTGGAAACAACCAAAAATATTCTACGTGTCAGTTACTTTTGGCCTACGTTAATCAAAGATTATGTTGATTCAGTCAAGAAGTGCCACCCGTGTCATATCTTCTCTCGAAAGATGCGGGCACATCCTACTCCCATGTTTCTCGTCATCGTTGTTGGTCCCTTCACTAAGTGGGGGATTTATTTTACTACATGTCACCTGACTTCATCCAGGGGGCATTGTTATATCATTGTAGCAGTAGAATACTTTAGAAAATGGGTCCAGGCTATGTCAACATTTAACAATGATGGAGAAACAACAACTCTCTTCATTTTTAACTAGATAGTAGCAAGGTTCGGCATCTCGAATGATAATTTCACTAACCATGGCAGTCACTTCGAAAAAAAAATGATGTCTGAGTTAATATTAAATCTTGGGTTGAGGCAAGAACATTCATAACCCTACTACCCACAAGCGAATGATCAAGTGGAAGCTATGAAAAATTCCCTCAAAACTATTCTTCAGTGAATGATCAATTCTACCAAGTCAAATTGGCATTTGATGTTGTACTCAACGTTATGGGTTTACCGAACGTCTGTAAATAATTCCACCGGTTTCTCACCTTTTCAACTCGTATACAGGATGGAAGCAATATTGCCTATTGAGTGCCAGATCCTGCCTTTAAAGTTGGGAGTGGAGTTACTACCAAATACTTCATTGCTTGAGGAATGCCTATTATATCTCGAGCAGCTCGATGAGCAACACCATGATGCAACCTCGGCCAATGAGGCTCATAAGCAACGAGTCAAGTGTCAATATGATCGGTCTATTCGTCCTTAGATTTTCTCATAAGGATATCTTGTCCTGGTCTATGATCAAGACAAGGATACCCTAGGGGCAGGCAAGTTCAAACCCATGTGGTTCAGACATTTCATCATGAAAGAGGTATTAAATAAGGGCACTTACCGTCTAGTTGACTTTGAGGGAAATTCCTTGGTGGAGCCTAGAAATGGGCCCTACATCAAGAATTATTACTCTTAGGTTGGTCATCTAGGTGACTTCTTGTATATATGTATAGTTCTTATACAGGTTTTTATCTTTTTGTTTTATGGACGTGTCGTTATTTATGTCATCCTTTTCACTTTGGAAGATGTCAAGTGAATTGAAGGTTTTCTTTGGGTTCACGGACGATGCTAGCAGACACACTCGGAGGTTTGCTTCCACAGCTTGGGTGATTTTCACATCTGAAGACCAATTGCTATCTTCCTGAGGTATCTGTCTAGGTGACGCAAAAAACAATGTCACTGAATACAACACAGTGATAGAATTTATTCGTGATGCTTTGTCGCATGGCATTTCTCACCTCTAAGTCTACTTAGATGCTCAGTTGGTTGTGTCCTAGTTAAATGGATTTTATCTCGTTTATGATCCTACTTTGCATTAACGTTGCCTTAGGGTACGTCTCTTAGAACATTACTTTGATTACATTATGTATATCCATGTTCCTAGGATATTAAATCAAATGAAAGATACTCTAGATAATCAAGTATTATATTGGCATGTTGCACACACATAAATAGAAGCACACACATACACATGTACATACATTTGTAAAAATGTGATCCATAAGACGATAAAGATGTAAAAATATATAATGTGAGGAGTACATAGGTGGGTGTGAATGCCTCAAAAAAATAAGGTTCGGTATACATCACGAGGCTTATTCACTAAAAAAAAATACAAAGGTTCTCTCGACACATAATAGTCCAGCCTATCTAATCTCAGGGCCTATTGGCCCTGTCGTAGTGAATGAAGACATTGGCCAAATGCTGAAAAATCTTGACCCAAGTCCGTGGCACCCCCACTACATGAGACTACTTGGAAGGTGGGAGATCCTTGATCTCATCCATAGGAACTGTACGAGTGACCGTGGTGAGGTTGCGCTCCACCCACCTCAAAAATCTCCCAGCCTCTCCGGTAGGAGGTCCCCCTATGACTGTTGGTCCACTGGCTAGTGTTGGTCCTGCCTCTGGTCGAGGATGTCGCTAAGTCCTAGTGAAGTCCGTCGGGAACACTGGTCCCACATATATATATAATAGATACGTAGATGTCATTACTCTAATGCATAGAAAAATGATATATATAAAAACAATTAAAAATTAAATAACTATTAAAACATGTACCTAGCTCTTTTTTCTCCTCTCTAAGAGGCATAGGCATGTTTGGATCCCTAGAAAATTTTATTCCATCATAGGGGTAGTCCTCTTTGGTTGGAATTTTTCATGCCCACCAGTCAAAGAATTTGTCATCGAAGGCCTCTATGGTCCTTCCTCCCTCCTGTCGTGGCATAAGTGTTTCACATATACATACTGTTGGGAAGGAGGCCAAATGCCTCCATACAGTCTCTCTGGGACTCAGACTAGGCACTCTCGAAGAAGAAGAACGAGAAAAGGATGGCGCCAAACCCAATTTTTTTTCAATGCTCTCAGCACACTGTCAACTGTCTCTCTATGCATGTGAGCATGGTCATACTCCAGTCAAATATATGTGCCTCCTAGCACTGAGTTTCACAATACATGTGCGTTTGGGAAGCTTGGTGAAGGGACGCAGATCCAGTAATCCACCCAATAATTACTAATATCACTTTCAGTGACAAGATGGTAATGTTTTTAATGGGTAATTGAGAACCTACCTTCTCAGTGTCGGCCTCACAATACATCCTAATGTAGTATTCAATGTTGAAAGGCCTGGGGGGAAAGGTGCGTAGATTGTCTGGTTCCCCTCTCCTTGAGAGGCTAGTCAATAAGTATATATCCTCAATCGTTGGATTCAATGATTTCCCCTCTATCAAAATATCCTCTCCATCTGGATGCCAGTAATCAACCAGGGAATTAAGTAGCCTGGGTTGTGCCCTCATAAACGGACACCCAAAAAAATTACACATCCCACATTGTTTCAATGCGGTAATGGCAGCAGGGTCCTCATTGACCAATATATCAATGTCCTCGTGTTTCCTCTCCCTCCTGTGGACATACATCATGTTCCATGATGGTTCAAAAGGGAGTTAGTTCTTGCACTTTCATTTTTGTCAAGCCTTTTGAGGGTGTAAGCAGGTTCTTTTGGCCACAGTCGCGTATGTATGCTGGCAGACTGTTTTCTTCCTATGTACATATGCGGGTTGTCCTTGGATAGCCTACGTACATGTAGGGCCTCCCTTTTTGGGAGAGAGTGCCCCCTCAAAAAGGAAGACAAATGAAAAAAAAAAGAATCAAAATGCAGGAGGGATACATTTGTACTTACTTGGTCCGAGCAGAAGTTTGTTTCGTCCACTGAAGCTCCCAGAATCAACTTATTTAGAAAAGGGGTATTTTTTACCTTTTAGTTAATTTTCAAATTGCAATGGTGAAAATGAGCTATCAGCTTCTATTTATAAACCGTTTTGGCCCTTTTTGCCACTTTTTTGACCCCCTTTGTCATTTTTTTCTGGCTTGGAAATCATTTAATTCTGTTCTTGAGTTTCTTATTAGATGTTATGATACACTTTTCCTTTTGGTTTGGTAACTTTTGGGGAGGTGGGTAACTTTAAAAATCCTTTGGTAAAAGTCATTTTTCCTGACCTTTTGCATATAAGTTAGGATTTCACCTCCACTTTCTACATCTTGATGTCTTTTCCACTTTTCCATAGGATCGATCCCGCCTACATGTGACATGGAACCATCATTGCTTCTTTAGAAGTGTCGTGATTAGGTGGTAGAGCCTAGCTTCACATGGATTCCCTAGATAGATCCTTGTTTCATTTTGGTGTCCATCCTGTCTATAATGAATTTAGGCTCGAGAGTCCTTGTTAATCCTGTCATGATTACAATATTGAGCCTCATTCGTCTAATGCACCATCACTCTTGGCCTCACCCTCGAGACTCCCAAAATAAACAAGCTTTTTTGTCTTTCAAGATCGCTTTGAAATACGAAAGAAACATCCAATGAGACTGTATTTATGCTTTTCGATCTTGTCTGGATTAACTGAGAAAATTAACCTTCTGGAGTCTTCTTGAAGCCCTTTTCTGACTCTCTAAACATGAATTTTTTTTTAAGCGATCTTGTTTCCCTTCACGCTCGCCAAACTCAAACTTGAAGGCATGTCTGTTCGGCGGTACTTTACCCCTTTTTCGGTCTGGATGGTCAATTGTATGAATAAAGGTATACTCTAGGAACTTTGGTTTTCTAGAAGAGTATTCTCAGGTATAAGTTTAACCCTTTTTCAGGCTCGAGGGACTAAATTTATGAAAAAGGAACACTCTCCTTGGTTTTGGTTTATCACCTTTTTCGGGCCTTGGATATTACTTATGAAAAAGGAACCCCCACGGAGTCCATAGTTAATCTCTTCTCAGACTCCCTAAAATTGAAAAGATCGTTGAGTGACCTCGTTCCTTCACACTCGCTAAATTGGTACAAAATAACATCTACTGGCATGAGTTTACCCCTTTTTCGGCCTATGGATTATGGAGGAAAAATGTATTCCTCGGGAGATTCGTCTCATCGAGAGAGTTCTCCTCGGTAACTTTTATACTTTTTCGAGCTAAGGAGACTAAATCCAAAAAAAGGTAGTGAGTCCATAGTTAAGCTCTTTTCAGAGTCCTTAAAATTGAAAAAATTTCCAAGTGATCTTGTCCTTGTCACACTCATTAAAATGGTTTTGAATAGACGTCTTTTCAGTGCCATTTTACCCCTTTTTCGAACCGACTATACTATCTCCGAAAAAGGTACTCCTTGGAGTCTTGTTTTACATTTTTTCAAACTCTCTAAACATGAAAAAACTACCGAGCTTACCTTCTCTGGGCTCGTTAAAAACACATTGAAGGGGGGGTTTCATTGTGTCTTTCTAATCGCATTTGCATCTCTGCATCTTTGGCCTAATTCCAGCGCCATGTTTCTCTCAACTGAACCTTTGAAGCATGCCTTATAAGCAAAGGCTTGTAGCACTTTGCCTATGTGACCTGACAGCATGACCCATTGAGGAATTTTCCCCGAGTGTCCTTTTCCTGAACATCTCCCCTTTCTCTGAGCATTAGTGTGTTCCTTGCACTTGGAACTAGTATGATTTCTTGCGAAACTCATTCCTCCTTTGTAACATAGCATTCTTTAATTATTTTTAAAGCTCTTTAAAAAATTGAAAAAGACAAAAAAATAAAAAAAAACCCAAAAAAGAGGGGACGAAAAATATATATTATTTTTTGGCAGCACAATGAGTCTCCCTTGGACAAAGCACATCCTTTCATTTGTTCGTCAAGCATTGGGATCTAGTATGACCTTAGGAATTTTTTCTCGCTACATAGAGTTTTGTCCTTCTGTGTTTGGTTATTCTTCCAAACACATGGAGAGTTTGTGTTGCCTCTTGCATCGTGAACTTATGTCAATGTCATGCTTCCTGAGTCTGATCATCTTTCGTGATTTTTTCCAAGGGAAGTTTCACCCAACCTGAGTTGGCCTTTCTACAGTTTGTCTCTTGACCTCATGACCCGACCATCCTGAAAGTCTAGTCAAGTCCTGATTCAAAATAAACGAAGTTCTCTACCTAATCATCGAGTTCCTCTTGCCTTTTCTCGATGAGTCGTCAAAGACATCTGGGTAGTGAATTCATACACTCACATTGTACTCCTACCCGTGTTTTGAATATCTTGAAGTTGTTTCTCGAGCTATGAAGACCTCATCTCCAGCCATCGTGCATTATTGGCTTCTTGAATATGGATACTATACTTCTATATCTTTGATTTTGAGATGTAGATCTGTTGTGTATTTCTTGAGGATACACTTTATATAGTTATATGACATGTATCTTCAATGTATTTGATTGGAATCCATGATTTATTTCATCCCAAGCATGGGTAGGCCCGCCTCGGAGAGACAATTGTTATTTTTGCATATGGCACCTCTCGAACTCTGGGCCCAGGCTCACTCGTTTTGTACATTTGTGAAGATTTTGTAATGTATTTTGCCCATCATATGTGCTTCTGACCTCACACATTAGGGGGAATCTTTTATAACCCTAAATTTCTCTACACATGCATACCTGGCCTTTGGCCCTCTTACTTGCATTTTTTTCCAAAGAACTACTGAGGTGCTCTGCTTAAAAACCAATTTTTTGAAGTTGTACACACCCTGCACCAATATTGCCTGTAGACATACACTTTTTGCGCCACTACAACTCACGTACATATACATGCTACACCATTACAACCCGATTATACTTGGAAATTTTGCAAGAAATTAAAAGTTGCAAGGAATTCGCTGAGATTACGATCTATTGGGTAGTTTCCCAACTAATCCACCTTCTATATACCATCACCCAACCTAATAACCATCCTTTTCTCATATAAAATGAGGTTTTGGGGTTTCATTTCACATCTAGACATAATAACAGTGAAACTTTGCCTGTTTCACATCCCCTCCTTACCCAAGTTATTGTAGCCCTTTTGTGAGAATTGCTTCAACATTTCCCCATTAGCCCTTCTTCCTCCATCATAACCCATTCACTTCCCAAGAATAGATCAAAAGGTTGAGAGGAGAATTCATACAAAGGTTCACTTGGAGCTTGGTGAAGAGGATCCCGAACCAGGTTCGTAGAGCGGTAGATGGATTTGATTGTAAAGGTATTATCATTGAGTTATTAACAAAAGAATTACTTTTCCTGTCCCAAATCATGGTGTAGTAAATGCTTTTATTGGTTTATGTTTTGACATTCGAACATATAACCCTAATTTGTATATGAAATAGCATGCTTGTAGTTTTTTGTTTGACTATCTTTGAATACAGGTTAGCCCTGGGAGGAGGCGTGCAGTTAGAAAAAATTTCAAGCGTGAGGAGATCATCACGGGACGTAGAGTAGAGGTATAGTTACCCAATCTCCCTCATCTTTTCTTTTCTTGTATAAGTTTCGATATGTTTGGGGTAGTTTAGGGAAGTAGTTAACTTTTATATGGTGAATTGATTTGCCTACATTCAGAACCCTGGTGTAGTCATAGGGGGGTATTTCCTGCTAGCACCTAGTTGAAAGGGACTTAGTTTCTTGGTTTCGAACGTGCCAACATGAAAGTTTGTCATTCATACAATTATGTTGATTACATTTTAATAGAAATACTCTTTTCTTGTCCAATTAATGTCTTGCAAATATTTGAATTGTCATTCCATGGGCATATTTGTTATGAATATTGATGGATTATGCTATTATATGTGCTAAATTTATATATTATCACCATATGCTTGCGTATATTGGTTTTTGAGGACACATTGTAGGTGTATTTCTTTGAGTCAAGTGCTCAACGATGGAATTCATCGAACGTCTAGACGAGGTAGGATATTTATCTTGTCTTGTTAGCATATTTGTTTATATAGAATACTTGAGATTGGAGTTGATTTCTGCATTCATTTACGTCTGTTTTGGTTTACCCCATAGAGGGAAGAATATTATCGATGTCTAACCCAGTGCCATTGTTGCTACCACCAAATTCCATCCGAGTAAACCGAAAGAACTAGAGGAAGGGTAATGCCTCTTTCACTCACAGATGTGGGTAAAGGGGCCTCCACTTCATTTCATTCTCGATAGTGGAAGTCAGAAAAACCTGATCTCAACAGAGGCTGTCAAGTGGCTAGACCTACTGATGACACCGCACCCATATCCCTACACCATCAGTTGGCTTCTCCAATGAATAGATCTTCGCGTCAGCCAACAATTTTATATGCCCTACGACATCAATCCCTTCAAAGATGAGGTATTGTGTGATATTTCTCCCGTTGAAGTTTGTGATGTTCTTTTAGGACAACCATAGTTTTGGAAGCGACATGTTGTGTATGAGTCTAGACCCTGCAGTGTTATTATTACTTTGGGTATACAATTTTACAGGATACCAGAGGTACTGTTGCCTACTGTTATTTATTTAATCTTTGATAAGAAATGTCGTAAGTTAATTTCACATACCGAGAAGTTTGTCTTCTTTGTGATCCATGCTCATAGTAAGGAGAAGGTCTCTGCCACATCTGTGACCTCTACATAGATCTTCTCTTTTCAGAAGAAGCAAATGGATGTGATCGTGGAAGAGTATATAGACATCTTCTCCTCACCCACTAGGGTACCGACGCACTACCAAGTCAAGAATTCAATTGATCTAACCCTCGGTACACCTCTTCCAAATGGAACAGTATATCATCGCTTGATGATGGAAAATGATGAAATCAAGCATCAGATCCAAGAGCTTCCTCAAAAGGGAGAACATAATTCCTAGTTCCTCCCATTGCAAAAGCACGATTGTACTAGTGAAAAAGAAAGACAGGACCTTGAGGCTTTGCATTGATTATAGAGCATTAAAGAAAATCATAGTCAGGAATCGATACCCAATTCCTCGAATTGATGACCTTCTTGACCAAGTCAAGGGGGAAAAAATATTCAACAAGATTGACCTAAAGTTTGGCTATGTCCAGGTTCCCATCGAATCGACTGATGTATGGAAGATAGCTTTCAAATATAAATAAGGTCTCTTTGAATGGTTGTTCATGCCCTTTGGCTTAACAAATGCACCATCCACTTTCATGAGGTTAATGGATGATGTATTGAGACCCTTCACCAAGTATTTTGTGGTGGTATATATGGATGACATCCTCATCTTCAGTAGAACTTGGGAGGAGCACATGCAACATATTTAGCAGGTTTTGAGCACTCTGCGGCAACACAAGTTATATGCCAACTTCGAAAAATGTTCCTTTGGCATGAACAAGGTCCACTACTTGGGAAACATTTTTGATGAGCATGGGGTACATGTTGATCTAGCTAATATCCAAGTAATATGTGATTGGTCAGCCCCAACCACACTAATAGAGCTTCAGAGCTTCTTAGGACTTGCCAACCTCTACTGATGGTTCCTGTTGGGATTATCCCATATTGCATGGGCCCTCAACCAAGTGACCAAGGGTGGTGTCATGCCAAATTTTTCATGGGGGAGGGCGCAACAACGATCATTTGATGATCTAAAGCATCGCTTGTGCTCATATCCAGTACTCTCCTTACCTGATCTGCAACAATTGTTCGATATTGAGACTGATGCATCTGACTATGTTGTAGGCGCAGTTCTCACTCAACATGGTCATCCATTAACATACCATAGTGAGACACTCTCAGATATCGTTTGAAAATACCCCACCTATGACAAGGAAATGTATTCCATTGTGCAAGTCTTTCTTCAATGGAAACATTACATTCTGGGAAAGGAGACAATCATCCACATTGATCACAAGCCTCTATAGTTCATACATACACAAGGGAAGTTGCAAAAAGATCGCTATCAAAAGTGGTCCACATACCTAGAACAATTCCATATCAACATCAAGTATAAGACAGGGAGCACAAATTGTGTCACTGACTACCTCAGTTGACCTCACGTGGCTTCACTCACCATCGTGCTCCATTCATGTGGGCATGAGGCATCTGGTTGGCCCCAACTTTATCAGTGATATCCTCACTTCTCCACCACCTATCATCTCTTGGGTACATGCACAAATGTCACTGATTTTCACATTCAGGATGGATTCTTATGCAATTTGGAACATCTTTTTGTTTCTACAAGAGAGCGTGCAAAGTTGATTTGGGAGGATCACTACAGTCGGATGGCAGGACATTTTGGCATGGAGAAAATTGTGGTCGTTCTACATAAACATTTTTATTGTCCAAAACTTTGATAGGACATCAACAATTATATCAGATCTTTCACTTCATGTGCCATTGCCAAGCCATCCATAAAAAATCAAGGCTTATATACCCCTCTTCCTACTCTGGAGAGGCCTTGGGAATCCATATTGATGGATTACATGTTTGGCCTTCTCTCCACCAAGCAAGGCAATGATTGTGTATTTGTGGTGGTTAATCGGTTTTGAAGATAACCATTCTCACGGCCTGTAAGAAGAGCATGACAATGATAGATATTGCCAAGCTCTTCTTCTAACAAGTGTGGGTCCATTTTTGGATACTATATACCATCATCTTCGATTAGGACAACAAGTTACTCAACACATTTTGGTCGAGTCTCTAGTCATTTTTGGACACCAAGCTCACTAAATCCACTTCTTTCCACCCTCAAACCGATGGCCAAACAAAGTTCATCAATCAGATGATTGTGCACATCCTATGCATGTATAACTCTAATAATACATGTACATCGGATTGGAGTCTTCCCTATGTTCATCATAGCTACAATAGGGCTCTCCATAGATCCAACGGCCATAGCCCCTTTCAGGTGGGGCTGAGATTCCAACCCTTGGGTTCCATTGATGTTACACTACCTCTTGAAACCACATAGACAAATTCTTCCCATGTTTAGTCTGAGGCTGAAAAATCCACTAGATTCGTTGATCAAATTTAGCACATCTGCCAATAGGTCCATGCGATTTTGTAGAAATCCAATGTTAAGTACAAGCAATTCCATGATCAACATCAGGTACTGCACAAGTTTCAGGTGGGAGACAAGGTCTAGTTCCATTTTCAGAAAGAACGCCTTACAGGTCCCCATCAAAAGATCCATCCACTTTGTTGTGGGTCTTACACTATCACCAAGGTTGTGGGTGACAATGATTTTGAGATCAACACTCCCCCCTTCCTTGGCTTACACTTATTATTCAATGTGGACCTCCTTTGACCATATTTTCCACCATTATTGGACACCTCAGAGATCACATAATAGTTGAAACCAACAAATATCAACTCCGACTGCATGGAACAAACATCCATTGATCATATAGTGGACACATAGGTCAAGGGCACTCTCTAGCAGAAGATCCAACTTTATCAGGTTTTCAAGGAAGGGCATCTCTTGCACCAATGCAAGTGGCTCACTCGGAGCCAAATTCAACAAAAATGTCCTCACCTGATGGGGGGAACTTAATTAAATGGATACCATTGCTTCTTAAGGGGGAGGACTAATCCAAGTGGATATTTGTGGCCACCCACTTATTCCAACTTGCTCCTCTTGACAACTTTTAGTTGAACATGTTATTTTGTGATTCTTTGTAAGTGTGGGTTCTACACTTCCTGGGTTATCTAAATCACTACACCACTTCCAGGTGGATATTGGTGGTTTCCCATCTTATCCAACTGGCTTATTTTGTAAATTTTTATGTTAGTACATCTTTATGTACTTCCAGGGCCATTTTGGGGTCCTAAACAATATTTTTTTGGCTTTCCATAGTCAAACTATATATAGAGTCAGAATTTGACAGCATAATGTGTATTTCTCTAAAATACCTTTCCAACGGCCTATCACGTGCCTAAAACAGAGTCTGTATGCAAAATTTATGACCCTAGGAAGTTGAGGTACCAAATTACCCATCAGGGCCCACATAACGTTTGGCATTTCATCTCCTAGGGTTAGGTTTTTGGATGTCTAGGGTTTTTGAATTCATGAGTAATCTTAAAAATGCCTCTGAAGCCTCATTGTAATCATTCTTCTTAGACGAATGCGGGTAGCAGCCACATCTCTTCTCATAGATAACTACCACCATTCGAGCAATTTGTGTTCAGTTCTGCAGTTTCATAGTTTCAACCTATTAAATTTATTCAATAGAAGTTATTGTTCACTGGATATATGTTGTTGTTCTCTGTATCTTTGTGTTATTGTATTCATTCTATTATTCATTTCGTTCTCCTCATAAATCCATATCATCCTTTGCCAACTCCATCAATGTTGACATCATGCACAATTGTAGTTCTTGTGTAATGTGCATCTACAAACCATGTAGCACTTCTACCAGAAACTGAGATAGAACCAAGTCAATATGACTAAGTTCCTTTGCATGCTCCTATAATTCTATCCTAGGAAAATATAAAGCTATTATTGTTATCTTCATCACCCTTCACTCTCTTGATGTTATAGATGGGTGAGATGTCATCTATTGCACCTTTGTTGTGTTTTTCATGCTCTCCATATTCTCATGTTCTCTTGTTATGACTTGCACAATCGTGGTTGTCTCCAAACTTTGTCGCAGTGCGACAATCTGTGATTGCATGTCCATGTGTATTTCTTATTTCTTCCGCATATCTCACTCAAAATCCTCCTTAGTAACCTCTTTCACTTGATCCACAATCTTTTTTAAGTCATCCTCTGAAAGGGCCTGGGTGGCCACTTGCTTGATTGCTTTCCTCTTCTTTCGTTTCAGTAGTGATCATTATGTATCTTGTTCCTTTAGCTTCTCTCTTGGTTGTAGTATTGTCTTTTGTGTTTTTCATGCTCCATATCCTTCCCCTTCTTTTTCTTGTTCTTCTTCACCTTCTTTATATGGCTCATTCTCTAATGTTTGTGGTTCTGACTGCTCTACTTTTGGTACTGTGGTTTTCTATTCATCATCCCAGTCTTCTATGATTTGTCCCACGTCAACATATGTCAAATTGTGTCTGCATGACGACCATTTCTTATTTGGGTCCTTCTTGGATTGAATGTACATATGATGTCTTTTGAATTTTAATCACGCAATCCCCTTTTATGCTTCTACTACCTGCGGTAGTATGTGCAGTGTATTTTGGATGCTCATTCAAATTACTTTCTTGTATACTTAGAACATAATGTTGTTATCTGGCTAACTCTCCTTATGTGCAGTATGCCACAATTTTAAATATATCGCTACTAAACATGGCTTCTTCACATCTCCTAGAAATTGAGTGTCCTATGGCTCCCTCCAAGCCACTAATTCTATCAGTATTAACAGTTAGGCATAATGAAATTCCATACCTTTTTCTTGAGATTCCTTGCAATCTATCAAGAATTGGTTTAACAAGAATGTTTCCCAACTCATTTGAACTCCTGTGATGCACTTCTCATTTGTCACTATCACACCTACTGGTACCTGATCCTTGTGGCATTTCCTCAACAACTTGTAGGCTAGTCTCTCGGGTGAGAGTCGAGTATCCTAACCAAATAGACTATAATGGAACCATTTTTTGGTACGCAGTGGGTAGACTCAAGGTTCAACATTAATTCACCAACAAATCCCAAGATATCACCCCTTTCAACATCACCCATAAGCAGGTGAAGTCTCATCTGAGGTACCTATGGGGGCTATAGGAACCATGCTTTTGTAGTCATTAAGGGAATGGAGATCGTTCTAACATTCATTATGACTTAACATTCATTCACCATGCAATATGCCTTGTGCACAAAATGATAACATCATAACAACTTATGACAGATTCATCTTACTTAATCATTCATTATGTACGCCATAAACAAAACATAAAAGAAACACATCACAACATACATCATGACATAGATATTTAACGTGGTTCATCCCAAACTAGGCTACTTCCACAAAGGCTAGCTTCTTATATTATCCATTCATTTTCAATCCTTACAAGAGGTGTGCACGGTGCTATCCAAAATTCCCTAGTTGTTTGTTCATACAATGCACACTTAACTCATTCTCCAATCATACTCCTGAACTCTAATCAAACCATTCGCTCATACTCTCACTCTATGATTTCACTCCCTTATCATCCTCCTTTTCTCATCCGTCACTTTTCTCACACACTAATCCCTTTCTACCCAAAACCCATACATATTTATACATTGATATTAGGGCTTATCCCATTACCAAAATGGAAAAAATGGTCTAACTACTACTAACTAACTTATGCCTTCCATGTACTGGATCTTGAATATGTGTTAACTATATTTTGTCCATGTTGTTCCTTTGTTAAATTGTCGCATTGTCTGCTCTTGCACGATTCCTAAAACTTACCCAAAATTTCATTCTCCAATGGTATCAGAGTGGGAGTGGGATTGACTCCCTCACGGGAAGGACTCGGGAAAATGCGAGAGATGTGAGTTCTAATCCTCTGTAAATAAGTAGGATTAGTGCATGTGTAGATTATAGTAGATTACTTGTTGATATTTGTGTGTTTTGTGTGAATATTTATGTGTTCCTGTGTGGTTGGGTTTGTTGAAGGATATGCCTATGTAGAGGTCCAGGAAGTTGGGGCATGAGAAATTTTCTTATTCTTTACACTCAATGCTCTCCTCAATCCTTGTACCCACCCTCAATGATTCTATACAAGACAACAAAAGAGACAATTTGATTCTACTGTGTAGAATTCACTTCAGCATAAAGGTGCTCCAATCTATCAGAGAAAAATTCAAATATGTTGATACAAGTCATAACTAGTCATGGGGATCTGCATTTCATCATTCCAACAATTGATGGGGAACAACATGTTCCTGTTCAATCACATTCAAGAGCCTGAGCATGGGAACCAATGCCTCAATCCTCTCGAAAATCATGACGTGCACAATCATCACATTCAAATCTCTAATCTCCATGTTCATGTATATTTTAACCTTGTACAATTATTTACTGCAAACATATTTTCAATAAAAGTACAAAAAATACACAATGGAAAATACACACATTACATAGAGATTTTGTTTCCCTGGAAGCCCAAACCGAGAAAACCATCATTTTCTATATTCATATTATCATTCATTGTTTACAATACAATATACATATAGGATCATGTAGCATCCAAAAATCTAATCCAATAACTTGGATTACTCAACAACCCTAATTCCTTAACCGGAAAAATAAAACCATCGGCAAAAATGATGTGCCGAAAAACCTCTCAAAAACTGATGCAAAAGACCACTAATTTTTTTTTATTCCAAGGGTGTTGCCTCTAAACCCCTGTGACCCCCTGGACAGGGGGGCTCCACCCCCTTGTCATAACCTGAGAAAGGGGTGCTATGCCCCCCTCTTACCTCCTGCACTCCCAACACAACATAGACACTAGTTATAACCATGCAAAGAATATAACACATACCCAACATTCTCCAACTTGTTGTTTTCTTTGCATATAACAAGGGGTTACAAGGTTACATAGTCAAAAATCCACGGCAGTAATTCCCATAGATCCTGTACACAAAGATAACTTCTTAGTGCTCACAAATTTTGTTAATGAATATGAAACATTCTTCAAAGTGTCCACCTTCATAAACAACACCTTATTTTCTTCAACCACGTCTCTCACAAAGTGATATTGAACATGAATATGCTTTGTATTTGAATGATAAGTTGGATTCTTTGCCAGAAAAAATGCACTATGAATATCACAATCTATCTTTAAAACTTTTTATACCAACCCAATACTTGAATACAATCTCTGTAACCATACTGCTTCCTTGCTTGCATGAGTGGTTTCCATATATTCAGCTTCTGTAGTTGAAAGTTCCACTACAGACTGTCTTTTTCTCATCCCACTGATTGGTCCTCCAAATAGGTTAAAAACATACCTTATTGTATATCTTCTATGATCCAGATATCGATATTCTACAATCCATAACTATTAGTGCCACACAAATATCTAAAAACTCTCTTTACTGTTGTCCAATTCTCCTTCCCTAGTTTTGACATATACCTTCTCAAAAATCCGAATGCATGTGCAATATTCGGTCTAGTATAGACCATTGCATACATAAAACTACCAAACACACTCACATATAGAACACGAGACATGTCTTCCTCCTCTTCCTATATCTTGGGACATTGATCCGCATATAAATTTACACCAATAGGAATAGGGACCCCGACACTAGTTCTAACCATGCAAAGAATATAACACATACCCAATAGTTCACAGTTGACAGGGTCAGATGGATATTCCTCTTCATTGAGGGAAAAATGTAGATGATACTCTTCCATGTTATTATCAACATATTTCTTACACTAAAATTCAGGAAAGGAGAGAAGAATCCAATGGGCTACGATATTGGAATCATGATTTTGATATGTATTTTTACTGTTGTGTATGGGTGGTCGTGGTGTCCACTCTCTTGGTTGTATGTAGGGATATTTTCCCAACCTTAACCCATTTCGTTGGACAGAGCCTAATGGTGTGTGTTAAACTATTGTTCACCGTATTGATTGCCCAGTGATTCCTGGTGCTTCTCTGTCATCTGAAGTACACAACCTTCCTTCTATTCGTGAGTTGGTGTTCTTGATGAGCATCTTCATTTATTTTGTATTTCTTTATGCTAGAGACAAAGAACATTCCCATCAAAGATGAGGTTTGAATGGGACAAGCATTGCATCTAGGAATGGGATCCATCCTTGTAGAGTGTATTGAGAAACTCAAGAACCTTCTCGGATCGGATCTTGGATGTGAAAGAAAAAGTGGATGAACCTTTTTCTTCAATATAAAGAAAGTAGTTATATTGGTTTTCGATTTTTTTAATTATTGCAAATGTATTAACATTATATTTTGTTTGTAAAATAAATGATGATGAATCTCTAAAATCATAGGTAAATATTGTCAAGATAAAGTGAAATTGTATCTCCATATCCAGAGGGGGAATTTTCAAGTTCAACTCAAGAAGAATGGTTTCTTTAATAGTGCATGATATTGAAGGATCTAAGAAACTATGTACCTTAATGGGGTTACGATATATGCATGTGGGGGTTGTTATCCAATAGTTCAGGGGAGATCTGTGATCTAGAAGTTTGACATCTTACCTTTATGAGGGTTATGAGACATTACAAGTGTTAATGGTGTCCAATAATGTTGGGAAACTTGGGCTACAACGAGGAGGCTACACCTTTCAAAGGAATAGGTGACAACCTGATGGAGTTTTTGTTAGCACTGAGAGTCACCCTTATATTTCAGGAGGATAAGCCTAGTACCCATCAGAGTTTTTGGTGGATGTTGGTTTTATGTGAGTGGAGGTCAATGGACAAAACCCAATATATGAATGATGTTGAACACAGAACCGGAAAAGAAATGCACAGGGAAGCGAGGGCCACATTAACTTCAATCAGTGAGTTGAGTTTAAGTGTGAGAAGAGGGAATACTTAGTGAGAAAGGTGAACATGAATGCTATGAGCATCAAGATTTCAAGAAGCTTGGAGAAGAAAAACTCAGTTTGGAGACTGCTATGCTCATTGCGGTCCACCCAAGTGTCGAATGTACCCACGTGGTGATTTTTTGCAAGCTAGAAACTTAGTTGCCTATATTTTAGGGACTTACATGGTGACTGTGGGGGTATACTGCAGTAGCTAGGGCAGAGATCGAGTCACACTTTGCAGAGTATACCCGGAGGGTGCCTCCATGTTCAAGTTGCACTTGCATTGATAAGTTTCTCTAGTGTTGGCTGGCGTAACTGTTCTTCCTACTAGATAGTGCTTTGCTTAATTTATCTTAAAGGAATTTTTCTAGTGTGTTCTTGGTTTTAACTGATAGTTAAAGCCTTAATGTGTTTTTGATATTTTCACAAAGTGGAAGATCAAGAGCTCCGTTGGTCATGAAGGCTTCAGGGCCTATTGTCGATTGCATTAGAGCCACCACCGTGACTGCTACACTGAAGACTTGACCAACAAGGGTCATTCGAAGCAATCGGGCCGCAGGAAACTGTGCCTGAGCCTTCTTGGAGAGGAAATTACTCAAATCCATAGGAACCTACTATTTTTTATCTTGCAGCGAAATCTCTAAGGCTAGCCAACCCTTCGATAACTGACTTGTCAACACCAATCTTAGTACAAGTTCTCCCTCTGAGGGTGACACCTTACGAGCGTCATATATTCTTCTGAGAAGCTATGGAAGAAAATAATTCTACTTCCTCCAGGAGTCCTCATACTCATGTTTCGGCTACTACCACAAGAGGTATGTTGCCTCCTAACCCACCTTCACTAGTTCAGACCACAGTGGTCTCGGCTCCCTCTACCTCGGGCAGTGGTACGATACCGTCATCAGCAATGACCACTACTCCATTTACATAGAGTGCGACAAGCCATCCATTTTCATATGGGATGCCCGAATTTGATTCAAACTCATTCCTTACCTATTCCACCTTCAATACCATGGATTTGGGGGAAGGGAGATCAAACACTCCCATACAAGGGTCTATTGGGGAAACTTCACTCCCCTTCAATGCTATCCCTTATGGCGGGGGTCATATACCTCCTCTGTCCCCCTCGCTCGATGGTGCTTTCCAGAAACCCATCGGGCCGAATGCTAACTACAACTTGTTTGGAGAAGGTAGTTTAGGAGCGTTGTCAATTTGCCTCCAAGGCTAGTACTTCCATGCTTTCCATTGATGGGGTGAAACGAGGTTTCAACCACCATCCTTTCTTTCATTAACTACTTTTATCGGAATCAAGGTGAGGTTTGAATGCTTGGGGAGCTTCCATGGGATACTAGCATCTCTTAGATTCAATCTGACACCTAGAAACTGTGATGGTCTCCTTCTGTAACTAACAACGACGTTTCGGCCTTTAGTGTAGAACTCATGAAATTTTCACCCACCTTCATGATTCCAAAGCTTCGGGTGCTAGTTATTTCCACTGCACTTTCCTACATGCGACCTCCGGTCATGACCTGGCGCTTAACCCAAGGGCGCTTCACGACCTTGCATTTTGGGTGCTTTAATGCAAGCCTCTTCTTAATCTCCTGATTTATGAACTCCCGAACTGGAGCCTAGTGAGCACTAGCTCCCTTCCTATAGACCCCTCTGATGTGACCTCCGCTATGACTTGGGGCCCAACTTCCGAGTGTTTTGGGACTTCACGTCTCGTGAAGTCGAAAGTTATCTTACCTTCCCTCTTCTGATTCTCGATTCTCTAAACTTTTCCAACATCAGATCAATGGCCCACGACCTTCTGCAATCTGACAGTCCAGATCTCCTCTTCGCGAATCGGGACTTCATGATCTTTGTTGAACAACTTTAACAACGCTTCGAACTCCCGATCCCCATGATTATTTTCCATCGATGATCTCTCCCAATGATATCTACATCCCAGATCAAAAATTTTCTCGACCTTTGATCTCGGGTTTTACCCTCGACGCTAAACTTCAAGCAATTTTTTGATTCTAAGCACCCGCGAACCGTCGATATGAACTCCTCCTGGAATCCTAGCCTTTGGAAGTTGAAATCACCTGTTTTCTTGATTCAAGTCTGGAACAGATCGCTCTGAGTGTTACGACATGTGATAATGAATACTTAGATGATTGGCTGGGGTCTTGGGAAGACATAAGGATCAGTGACAGAGGAAACGAAGATGAGTGCTCAAACAAAAAGGGAAAACAAAAAGCCACTTTGTTGACTGAAAGGGAAAAACTAAAGACATGGATTGTGAAAGAGAGAAAAATAGGGTAAGGACACAGACTTGGGTATATCGACACACACCTATGGCCCTTGACAACCTTATGTGATAACATTTGGCTCCATAAGGGATGACATTCTCCTTGGGAGCTGTGAAGAACACATAGCTTCACTACCTAAGCTTTGGGCTCCAAAAGGAGCTTATTTATGTACTTTTCTAGACTAATGTTTTTTACAAAATGATAGGTGAAAGAGAACTTCCACCATAACCATCTAGACTGTCTAGTAATATGGTTCTTTTCTTCACTTCAAATTATCCAAAAAATGTTAGGCAAATATGACAGCGGAATGAGAACATTTCTTGGAAAACTGGAAATACCCCTAAATGATGATAAGATGAATAATTTTGCAGGCTCCAATGATTTTGGAAAATACAACTCCATATACAACACCACAGTGTCACAAAATTTGTAATCAGGAAAGCTCAACTGGTAAGAAATTACCTCATGTACTTCATTGTTGCTCATCCTTCATTCAATGTTCTCAGAGTGTACAGGTGGGTAGAGGATTGATGCAGATCGATTGCTCCCAGGTGATATTTTCTCATTTACAGGTTCTATACAAGAGATAAACTACCCATTTAGCTCCTCCTTTTATCCTTCATGGCTCTCACAAGGATTAGGTTCATAATCATCATAAACAGGGACCATGGAAAATCTCTTCTCTTTGTCATCTTCGTTGGGATATTCATGAAAAGTTGTTTGTTCTTGGTCAGTATTCGAAATCAATTCTTCATCATAAGCAGGGCTACCAAGAACATCTGTTTCAAGGACCAGAATATCTTCTACATCTTCTTCGCAAGAGCGGTGAGAAAAACCTTCCTCCAATTCCTCTATCCTTGTAGAGAGAGATTTTACCAGTTTCACCAACTCCTCCGAGGTATACCCCTCATTCTCACATATTTTGCAAGAATGAACTATGTTTTGAACACCATATCTATACTCCTCACAATAGTTATGATATATTAACTTAGAGGAATAATACCTTTGACAGTGAGCATTTAAAGATGCATGAAAATTCTCCAGGGAGGAAATGCTAGTAGGGGGAAAGGAATGTTACCACTCATGAGCATCTCCTGCTAATGAGAATATGAAAATATTCAATAATACATCCTCATGATGTATTTCCCACTTATGCATGAGTTCATGAAACTCAGGGAGATGCTTTATAGGGTTGTCATATTTATGTTCTCTAAATATGGGCAAAATATCGCCCCATTCATTGATAGTAGGAACAACATTTGGAAAACCAGGGACAACAGAGAAATTAAAAGGAGCAAGCCTTTAAGCCAAAATGGCTTTCATCTGAAAATATGACTTCTTAAAACTGCGGAGTTGTCATTGGATTCTTTAAACATGGATTCTCCAGGTGAATGATATGCAATCTAAAAGCATGTGGTCTTTGTTCACCATCAAATACTAGATCTAGTTATTATCATTCTCCCAGGTATATTTTCAATCTGGGACAACAGCTAAAGCCTTCACGAGAAATTTTTCCTTTCTTGATAATCTTCTCTAGGTCAACTTCAGGTGTTTCTAGAAGCAGTAGTGAAGTATACCTCGTGTGTCTACTTTTGGAATCCATAACTGAAACAGTGGAGTCGCCAGGTTTAAGTTGCAATCTTCAATGGTACTGATATCTGATGCACCTTCAGAATCATAATTTCCTTGTCGTTCTTACCGAGGGAAATGTCTTCAATTCGTTCTATGGCAGCGACACCAAGAATGTTAGCACTGAGTCACCCTCATATTGTGGGAGGATAAGCCCAGTATCCCTTAGAGTTTTTGGTGGATGTTGGTTTTATGTGAGTGGAGGTCAATGGAAAAAACCCAATATATGAATGATGTTCAACACAAAACTGGACAAGAAATGCACAGGGAAGTGAGGGCCACATTAACTTCAATTAGTGAGTTGAGTTTAAGTGTGAGAAGAGGGTTCAGACTTAGTGAGAAAGGTGAACTGGACTGCTATGAGCGTCAAGATTTCAAGTAGCTTGGAGAAGAAAAAATCAGACTCAAGATCACTCTTGAGCTCAAGCTTCGGACACTGAAATATTTCCAAAAAACATAGTCACAAAAACACAATGATCAAACCTACATCACAATGCAGCTACAACAACTTGATTCGATCCTCCATGCCTGAGCCATTCAATGTAAGAGGAATAAAGATAACAAGGGAGATGACTAAAACTGGTCATGATACCACTGTAATTAAGCCTACATTACAACAACATAACAACCCTCGACTGGATCCTCCGTGCCCGAGTGTTTTAGCACAGTTTTTACAAAGAGATGAAAAGAAGTTGACTTCTATTAACATGAAAGTCTCAAATTTGATACATAACCAGAGAACATTTCTGGCATCAAAACATTACAAAATAGGGAGCTCTACTCAACCAGTTGACGACCTTAACAAGATATGAAAACTATCTGCTTATACTCAGAACTGTCTACAACTACCAGGAGCACGATCGAGCCCCTACATTCAAGGTTTTCCATCTGCGTCTTCTCTGTCAGACTGAGCATACATTCCTTCTGTCAGACACGAGCCCAACTCGGTATGGGATTTGTAGGGAGATCCATCCATAGGGGAAATTTGGGTTGTCAGTTTGCCTCCAAGACCAGTACTTCCATTCTTTCCATTGATGGGGTGAAGCGAGGTTTCAACCACCATCCTCTCTTTCATTAACTACTTTCAT
>ML834875.1:3986-39885 GCA_009831015.1 Picea engelmannii
TAGATAATATTACTCAATGTATTCTCTGAAACTCCTCCAATTTTCACTCCTTGAATCCTCCCCAAAAAGAGGTTATAGAAAGAATAGTAGACTTTATTCAATTCTGGTCTATTCAGAAGACCCAACTTGTACAGCATGCCCCGTGCTCAATATTTAACATCTGATTTTGAAACTTGCACACAAGAAACTACAGTCCGTACGCTTTCCAATGGGAGTAGATCCACTTCATTTGGATTATGCATGAATAAGTTATGACTATTTTACCCAGAACACATGTTTATTGACTAGCTTCAGGACTGGTCACAAACCCTATCTTCCACAGAGTGTATCTCCATAATTATAGTGAATCAAGAGATGAACTTTTTACCAAAGGTACCTTGATATGTCTTCTCAATACCATAGCAATGTCACCATATGAATTGTTCTATAAAAAATGTTATAGAAAAAATGGTAAGATGACTTGAAAATAACATACCTTAGAACACATCACCAAAAGACTTCATCCTCCCTTGAAATACGGCCTTCTTTTCTTCTTATTACCTCTGAAATTTGACTTGTATCAAATGAATGTATAATGATGTTTATTTATACTATTTATGTCACTTCCTTTTAACATTAGGGTCGACCTAACACTTTCTTATTTTGTAATTCTTTTCTTTAATTATCTTCAGGGCCTACATGTACTTCCTTCTTCAATTCACTTTGTCATCTTCAAAAATTCATTTCTCCTCAACCATGAGGATCCATGTGACATGCAACATACCACCAGAAACAACATGATGTATAATATCCATCCATGGGTGTTGTATCTGCATGTACATTTTCCTTCATGTCCAAATACCTTCATCAATATTGCGGTCCAAAACCCATGACTAGGGTTGACATCAATGATAACAACCAATCTTCCAACAATTATTTACCTTTTAAAATATCTTAAACCACTTTGACTACTTTGACCTTTTGGGGCTTCTAGATGACATATGAGGGTCCTCCAAGTTTGTAAGGCCATAACTCTCAAACCGTGAGGAGTTATGTGACATTCCACATACCACCAGAAATGGAATGACATGTACTATCCATATAGAATAGTATTATCTGAAAATATATCAAAACTCATACCTTTATCCATCAAACAAACTTGGGTCCATTACCCAAACCTGGGGTCTCCAACTTTTCATGGGCATAACTCTCTAACCGTGAGGAGTTATGTGACGTTCCACATACCACCGGAAATGGAATGACAAGCACTATCTATATAGGATCTCATTATTCAACAATTAATCATGGGTTTTCTTACTCCGCAAAGCATCTTCCTATGAGGGATTTCACTATAATGGGACCACTTTGGATTTCATCCATCTTTACTTTTTATCAACCATGACAAGACAATAATGAGTCATCTTTACATCAAACAATCTTGGGTACATTACCCAAACCTTTATGATGCGAGGCTTTATTCAAGGGTTGACATCAATGACAACCAACCTTAATCAACAGTATCAATGCCTCATGTTACTATTTGGTAGGACACCAAACGCAGACCTATCCCTCGGGCCAAGATCCGCTCACAGGATCGTTCTTTATCTCCTTTGAGCCGAATCGGATTTTTCGATTCCTTACTAGAATCTCAATTTAATCAATCCAAAGGTCCTTTTAGAAGCTCCCCTGCGCGAACAGCACTAGGCACGAGCTCCACCTTTTCGTGCAACCACAGCGCAATGACCAAGGCCCAATTCCAAAGGCGCTTGTCACAACTCGCCACTCACAAGTTCGTGAATCGAGGCTCCTTACTCTTCTTTTCCAATCTCGCGATACCCGAGATCACGAAATGAGTATAGCTCCCCTCTGTTAGCGCCCTCCATGCGTGACCACCGGCTAAGCTTAATGCTAGCTCCTCTCGCTACTCGCCACTTCGTGATTTCGAGTGTCCAACCCTGGCACCTTCCTTTCACGAAACCCCGAGAAGCGATGTTGACTTTTCTCCTCACGTTCTCGCTACTCACGACTTCGCAAGTTTCAAAGTCGAGCTCTCACGCTCTTATCTCGCAAATCCCTGAGACGCGAGAAGTCAATGAAGCATTGACTCCTTTCTCCAGGCGAAGCGTGTCCACCTGTCAATCACGCAGGCCCCACCTTATGGCTCTACCACGTGTCCACACTCGTGCCTCGACTCTCAGCACTTCACAACTTCTAATGTCGAGACAAGGTCCTCTCAACCTCCGAACCTCTGAATACGTGAAACACACGATGAATATCTGATCCAATGGTCCTCCCTTGACTCGGATCCAACGACTATCTCCGCTCCTCGCGATTTCTCCACTCGCAACTTGGAGCACCCAATATTTGGGCTCTCACCTTGCGAACCTCCAAGTTCACGAGATCCCTTGATCTCTGCCACCTATCCTCCTCCGATGGACGGCTACGATTCTCTCATGACTTTGCCACTCACGAAGTTGAAGGACTTCCCTTTCTGACCTCCGATGGATGGCTGTCTCCGCTCCTCACGATTTCGCCACTCACGATTTGGAGCACCCAATCTTTGGGCTCTCACCTTGCAAACCTCCGAGTTCGCGAGATCCCTTGATCTCTGCCACCTATCCTCCTCCGATGGACGGCTACGATTCTCTCATGACTTTTCCACTCACGAAGTTGAAGGACTTCCCTTTCTGACCTCTGATGTCTGAATCCCCGATATGGGTGATCTTGCGACACGTGTCCTCCTTCTAACAGACAGCTTTGATTTTTTCGCGGTTTCGCGACTTCGCCTTTCACAACCTCGTGAATCTTGATGCAAAGGTTTTAAACCATAACTCCCCTGCTCCTCTACACGATCTGACGGCTCTTGGGACTTCGCGAATTCTCCACATAGAATTTCGACCGTCCAATGCCTCCGTGATGACTCTTGCGAAGCAAACATGGTATTCCTTCACTGGAACTTATCTGCTTGCAAGTAACTTTGCAATGCCTCCCCTTTGAATGCTTCAAGGTACTAAACCTCCTGAGCTTTTCTTCGACAGCTTCGAAGATCCTATCCCTCCTGAGCTTGATTGAAAAATCCTCAAGTTCTTTGGAGAAAATTCCTGCGCGCACTCCTTGCAGCACTTCTTCAAATACACTCCAAGTATTTGAAGTCTTAGACTCTGTGCATTCTTTTTGCAGCAGCAGTCCTTCAATTCTCCCCTCAGGTTGCAAACTCTAAGAATCTACTCGGCCTATACACACCTTGCAGGGATCCTGTGCTTAACTTGCACTTCTATGAGAATGAGAACAATGTTATCCCTCCTAAGCTTGTAGAGGCGAACTTTGACTTCTGTCAACACACACCTTGCGGACAATTTCACTACACTCCTTGCAGGAAAAATCTTGCTCAGACAGAGAAACAATTGAAACTCATTTTTTACTCTCCCTCTCTTCATATTTCAGACATTAAATATGAAATCACACATTCACGCATCTAAGAAAATGCATACCAGAGAGTAAACAAGCACATGTCAATCAGCATGTACAAACACAGAAATCAATTGAACACCATGAGTCTGAACTAAAGATCTTTGTATTAATCCAGAACTTCTGTACATGGGATTTTACTCTACATAGCTCTCTACTTCTGCTCTCCTATGCTCTCTTGATTGATTATGCTGCTAATGTTACAATGATACAAGTGAGGGTGTCTATATCTGTTTTCCCTCCGGCTCCTAAAACTGTCTAATCTAAGAATTCAAAGCTACCTACTTACATTTACTAGCATAAATGTCTCTTAGTCCTTCGGACGAGAGCGGGACACTCAAGGTCTAATTACAATCTACAAGTACGTCCTTTCTTAATTGTTTCATTTATGTTTGGCGTATCAAACTTCAAAACTTTCAAACAATTCATCATGTGCCAAAATGCATTGGTGTTTGTCCCCTGCTCGCTTGTTGTTCGCGATGCTCCTGCATCATACTCCCTCGCTTGAAAATTTTCATGGGCTCCTGTCCATGAGCTCTCACATGTTCTATCCATGCTTCTAGATCTCTGCTTCATTCCCCCAGCTGGCATCTTCAACTGGATGTCCCTTCCACTTGACCAAGTATTCAAAATATTCCTTTTGCCTGGTCCTTTTACTAACTCTTTTGTCCAGCATGCTTTCCATTTGTGGTTTCTCTACAACTGGCATCTATTTTGTCCACTGAACCTCTGGTTGTTCATCACCTGTTCTTGCTTCCTCAGCTTTGTATGGGTACAAATATGAGACATTGAATATCGGAGAAATTTCGATCCCATCGGGTAATTCAATTTCATAAGCATTTGCCCCAAATTTCTTCAAGACCTTACATGGTCCGATCTTCTTCATCTTCAGTTTGTTATATGTCCCCTTCGGGCATATTTCCTTTCTCAGATGTGCCAGAATCAAATCACCAACCTCAAATTGAAGTTGTCTCTTGTGTTGATCTGCTCTGCGCTTATACTCTTGGCTTGAGTTCTGCAATCGCTCCTTCACCTGGAGGTGAAGTTCCTTCATTGCTTCGGCAAAATCTTTTGCACTAGCACTTCTTATCTCATCCCGTTCTGAATCCCTCAGTTTAGATAATCCTCTTGGTTGTGTCCCATAAACAATTTGTAATGGACTCTACCCTGTGCTTCTGTTGATTGAATCATTGTAACCAAATTCCGCTTGTGGCAGAATATTGTCCCACTGACTGTGGTGTTCTGTTACCAAGCTCCTCAGCAAGTCTCCCAAACTTTTATTCACAACTTTTGTCTGTCTATCCATCTGAGGATGATAAGTTGAACTAAATGACAAGTTTGTTCCCAACTTTTTCCATAAGGTTCTCCAGAAGTGTCCCACGAACTTGGTGTCTCAATCCGAAACTATGCTCCTTGGTAAGTTGTGAAGTCAAATGACTTCTTTGAAAAAAAAAATCTCAATGTGAGTTGTGTCATTAGTTTTATGACATAGTATAAAATGTGTCATCTTAGAAAATCTATCTACCACTACAAAGATCGAGTCGAACCCTCTTTGTGTCCTCGGCAGCCCCAATATGAAGTCCATGTTGACTGCATCCCACGGCCTGTCAGGTATGGGTAATAGTTGATAAAAGCCTGCATTTTGCCTCTTCCCTTTTGAATGCTGACAAATTCTACATCTGTCCATGAATCTTTTGACGTATTCTCTCATTCCTGGCCAAAAATATGACTCATTTAACTTTGAGAACGTCTTGTCATGACCAAAATGTCCAGCCAATCCTCCACTGTGTTTCTCCTTCAGCAAATTCTCCCTCATGGAGCATTTTGGAATACAAAGTTGATTACCCTTAAACAGTAATCCTTCCTAGATCATGTATTATGTCCATTGACCTATGTCCCTGAGAATTGGATTCTCAGCTACTTCATACACCTCCTTAAAATCTGGATCATCTCTGTACATGTTCCTAAGATCATCAAAACCCAATGTTTTGACTTTGAACTCCTGCAACAGCAAACATTTCCTGCTCAAAGCATCAACAACTTTGTTAGCAGTTCCAGAAATATGTTTAATTACAAAAGTAAAGTTCTGTATGTATTCAACCCATTTAACATGTCTTTGATTCAACTTCTCCTGTTGAGTCACAAATTGCAAATCATGATTGTCACTGTATAAGACAAACTCCTTAGGGATTAAGTAATGCCTCCATTTCTTCAGTGCCTGGATAATAGCATAGAAATCCTTGTCATACATGGAGTATTTCACTTTCACTTCATTCAGCTTCTCACTAAAGTATGCTATCGACCTGTCTTCTTGGCTCAAGACTGCCCCTATTGCAAATCCACTTGCATCACATTTTACCTGAAATATCTTTTTGAAATCCGGCAACACCAAAATTGGTTGTTCCGTGATTTTCTTCTTCAACAAATTAAAACCTTTCTCAGCCTCTTCTATCCAGTGAAAAGACTTGTGTCTCTTCTTCACTATGTCCATCATCGGTGCACTAATTCCACTGAAATTCCTGATGAACTTCCTATAGAAACTAGCCAATCCATGAAAATTTCTCACCTCAAAGATATTCTTTGGCGATGGCCAATTCTTAATTACCTCCACCTTATCTGGATCCATCCTCAACTTATCTACAGAAATAAAAAAAACCCAAATAAATGAGCTCTGTCTTCATGAATGAGGCTTTCTTCATATTTATCAGCAGCTTCTCTTGTTGTAGCCTCTTCATGACTGTAGCCAAATGTTCCAGATGCTCTGCCTCTGTTTTACTTAAAATCAGTATGTCATCAAGATACACAATGACAAATTTTCTAATGAAATCCTTCAGGACTTCATTTATCAATCTCATGAAGGTACTTGGCGCGTTTGTTAAGCCGAACGGCATAACAAACCATTCATACAACCCTTCATTGGTCTTGAAGGTTGTCTTCCATTCATCACCTTCTCTCATACGAATCCGATGATATCCACTTTTCAAATCAATCTTCGAAAAAAAAATCACCCCACTCAAACAATCCATCAAATCATCCATTCTTGGCAATGGGAATCTATACCTGATGGTAATATTGTTAATTTCTCTTGAGTCGGTACACATCATCCAGCCTCCATCTTTCTTTAGACTGAGCACTGTCGGAACAGCACATGGACTCAAGATTTCTCTAACCAACCCCTTGTCCATTAAGTCTTGGACCTGTCTTTTGACTTCTTCATTCTCCTACGGCGTCAATCTGTACGCTGCTTTGTTTGGAAAACTAGCTCCAGGTATGAGATCAATGTGATGACTTACACTTCTGATCAGTGGTAACGAACGAGGTAGTTCATCCACTACTATATCAACAAATTCCTCCAACAGTTTCTGAACCTCTTCCGGTAAATCATCTACCCTTGTACTGGTTAAAACGATTTTAGACTTCCTGACCACAATGAATTGTGGTTCCTCCTTCTTCTTAACCTCTGTAAGAAGTTCCTTCCCACTCATGAGAAGTACAGTGTTTCTTACTTCAGGTTTCACCTCTTTATCTTTGATTGGAAGCAACATGTGAGTTCTCCCATTCTTCTTTAGGGTGTATGTGTTCTTCCTCCCATCATGAATCACATTTATGTCATATTGCCACAGTCTACCCATCAATAGATGACAAACATCCATGGTAATAATATCATAGAGTATTTCATCTTTATACCCTCCTATTTTAAACTCAACTAAACATTGTTTAGTGACATTTACTTGATTTCCTTTTTGTAGCCACGAAACTCTGTATGGGCTTGGATGTTCAATAGTCTCCAAATCCAACATTTCTACCATCTCTGTAGAAACGAGATTATCTGTGCTACCACTTTCCACGATGACTTTGCATGCCCAGTCTTTGGTCTTGCAAGAAGTCCGAAAAAGTATGTTCCTTTGGACTGAACTCTCCACCTCCTTCTTTGGCATTAAGAGAAGTTTATGCATCATCAGCGATCTTCTGCCTTCAGCATCCTCTGCCTCAACATTCCACCTCTGTGCTTCATCAATGTGAGTTTCACCACCTTCTTTCTTCTTATCTGGACATTCATAAGATTAATGTCTGACCTTTCCGCATGTGAAGCATTTCACCACTCCACCTCTTCCTCTTCCTCTACCTCTGGTATGAGGAAAATTGTTTCCATCAGCATACTGACCTCTCTGTTCGATATACTTCCCTCTCTGTGAGCTTCCACCTCTCTCATTTTGAGTGTGAGGTTTCTTCCAGTCTTCCTTGGGTTTCTGATTTCTATCTTGGACAATTGTCTTGCCTCTGGGCTAACTTCTATCTCAGCCTCTTTGACTCTACTTTCGGCTCAGCTTCTCTTCAGCCTTTAGAGCCATCTCATAAGCATCTTCCACCATTTGGATGGTCATCATGCTCATCTCATCCTGAATGTCATATCTCAGACCATTCATATACCTGGCAACGTTTTCATCATCACTTTCATGATGACCTGCCCTGATGTTCATCTTGTAGAATTCTTCAGTGTACTCCTTTACTGACATCATCTTTTGTCTCAGATTTTGCATTCTCTGAAACAAAGTAATTTGGTAATCCCTGGGAATGAATTTCACCTTCATCTTCGCGATCATCCTATCCCAACTCTTGATCTTCTGCTTGCCTTTGCAGTGCTTGTCAGCTTGTAGCTCATCCCACCACAATGGTGCGTTTCCTTTCAATCTTGTGACAGCATGTTTGACCTTCTTGTCTTCCTCGACATCTTCATAGTCAAAATATGTGTCCAGAGCTCTAATCCAGTCTAGAATCTCTTCAGCATCCAGGTTTCCCTCATATACTGGAATATCCATTTTTGCCCTAGTACTCATTCATGCAATAGCCCTAATCAGACGTTCATTTGCTGCATCCTCTGCTACAACTTCTTCTCCTTCATTTCCAGCTTCATCTTCACTTTCAGATTCACTGACATCTCTAACACCAGCTGTGCACCTCTTCTTTATTTCCATTTCCATGACTCTGGTGCGTAGGTCATGTATATCTCTTTCCATGGTTGGATTTGGCACCTGCCTACCCCTTTCTCTTGACATCTCCCTATCCTCTGGCGGATCGGGTGTTTGTCTGTCTCTTCTTCTCGGTGGCATGGATGAGATTTATTTACCGCTTTCCCTATCTGAAGTATACAAACAGAGTCAAGCTCTGATACTAACTGACGCGGACCTATCGGCCCTCGGGCTGAGATCCGCTCACAGGATCGTTCTTTATCTCCTTTGAGCCGAATCGGCTTTTTCGATTCCTTGCTGGAATCTCAATTTAATCGATCCACAGGTCCTTTCAGAAGCTCCCCTGTATGAACAGCACTAGGCACGAGCTCCACCTTTTCATGCGGCCACAACGCTATGACCAAGGCCCAATTCCAAAGGCACTTGTCACAACTCACCACTCGCGAGTTTGTGAATCAAGGCTCACAACTCTTCTTTTCCAATCTCACGATACCCAAGATCACGAAATGGGTATAGCTCCCCTCTGTTAGCGTCCTCCACATGTGACCACCAGCTAAGCTTAACACTAGCTCCTCTCACTACTCGCCACTTTGCGAGTTCGAGTGTCCAACCCTGGCACCTTCCTTTCACGAAACTGATGCAGGAGAAACTCAAGCGAGCCAGCGTGGAGACATCGGACAGCTGGACAAGCCAGCGTGAATTTTGAATTTCTCTTGAAGTTAATGCGCCAACCATAAATGAGGCAATTAAATGAAGTCACACTTGTAAAATTTAAATGGACCTTGAGCGATCTTCTCTCGTCCTTAGTAGACAGGAGGCAATTATGATAGTTAATGCAAGTAGATAGAAATTAATGTGTAGATTAGACAGTTTTAGGGCGCAAGAGGGAAACGGGATATAGACACCCTCATTATGTATTGTAGAAAAATATGAAGAGAGCATATAAGAGAAGTAGAGAGCTGTGTAAAAACACCCATGTACAGATATTTGAATTAATAAAAAGAGCTTTGATTCAAATTCATGGCATCGTGTTTGTTCTCTGCGTATGTATGTTGAATGTTTATGCTCATAGATGCTTACTTCCTGTTACACATTTGTTTTATATGCTGTGTACATGATTTCATGTTTTGAGTTTGAAGTCTGAGAGGAAGTAGGAATGAGTTTCAATTGTTTCTCTATTTGAGAGAGGATTCCTGCAAGGAGTGTAGTAGAAATTGTCCGCAAGGAGTGCGTCGACAAGAATTCAGGGTTACGTCTCTAAAGGCTTAGATAGTTTAGCTTTTGTTCTCATTTCCTCAGAAGTGCAATTGGGCACAGGAGTCGTGCAAGGAGTGCATAGGCCGAGTAAAGTCTCAGAGTTGCGAATCTGAGCAAAGCATTGAGAACTGCTATTGCAGGTGTGCGCAGAGTTGGAAGGAGTTCAACACTTGGAAGTGTTTGAAAGTTGCCGCAGGGAGTGCATGCAAGAGTCTTCTTTAAGACTCGGGGTTGTGAGAAAGCTCAACAAGGATAAGGCCTTGAAACCATTGAAGGGAAGCACAGAAAGTTTGTGACTGGAAGTATTGAGAAGGTGTCATAAGTTTGCATGTGGGTGGACAAGTTCAGGGAAAGAATACTTGGTTCATTTTGCAGAAATCGTCAAGAAGGAAGCGGACGGTCGAAATTATCCATGGAGAATTCGTGAATTCCCATGAGCCATCGGATCTCACAGAGTAGCAGGGGAGTTACGGGATTATTTTAAAAGGTGAAAGTTCATGAGAGGCAAATCCGTAGGATCCAAGTCAACCAGGACTGTCAGATCACTCATGAAATCGCCTATCAGAATTTCGTGAGTTGAAGGGTCAAAAATTTGGTATCAAGGTTCACGAAGTAGCGAAGTGGCAAGTGGATTGGAGTTTTCCACTCATAAGGAAAGGTGGCAGAGATCCAGAGATCTCGTGAATTCATAGATCGCGAGGTAGAAGGCCAAAGGTTGAGCACTTTGGATCGCGAGGTGCGAAGTCGCAAAAGGCGGAGAAACGTGTGTGTGGGCCATAGAAGCCAGTGAGGCAAATAGGTGGCACCTATCGACACAGGAGTCAACTCCATTGATCATTTCGGGGTTTCGTGGAGAGAAGTTACGAACACATTGCATTAGGATTCACGATATTGCAAAGTCCAAAGTCCCGATGAAGTAAAGGGGCGTTGAAAAGTCAAAGCTGACGAGCGCATCGAAATTTTGGCAAATTAGGTTTCGGGAGTCGAAAAGACGAGTAGCTCGACATCGCAACCACCGAAATTGCGATAAGAAAAAATACGAATAGGAAGGGAAAGGGTCAGCGTTGACTGCCTCGGGTTTCAGAGATTGAGGGAAAATACACCTGACCACTGGATTCACGGGAGTGCGAAGTCCGATCTCCCAAGTAAAAGGGGAATTTCACAAAGTCAGTTGTGGGTGAAGATTTACCGAAAGGGAAATAGAAGAGCCATTGCGAAAGTTCTTCGGTCCAGTGAAGGAAGAAAGATCATGTTGACGCAGACCTTCCGACCTGCGGGTTGAGGGGTGCGTGGCGTTATCACTTTGGTATCAGAGCACATAAATTTTTCTTTGCTTTTTGTAGTAGGGAAAAGGAAGATTCACCATGCCGCCAAGGAGAAGAGATAGACAATCACCCGATCCAGAGGATAGGGAAATGCCGAGAAGAAAGGGAAGGCAGATGACTGATCCAGCCATGGAGAGAGAGATGCGCTGTCTACGAGCCAGACTCGAAGACATGTAGACAACACAAAGGCGTACAGTCAGTGTTTGGGATCTTAGTGATTCTGAAAGTGAATTTGAAGTAGAACATGAAGAGGAAGTTGCAACCGAAGATGTAGCAAACGAACGTTTGATTAGAGCTATTGTAAGAATGGGTGCAAGAGTGAAAATGGACATTCCAGTTTATGAGGGAAAATTGGATGCAGAGGAGCTTCTAGACTAGATTAGAGCTCTGGACACATAATTTGACTATGAAGATGTCGAAGAAGACAAAAAGGTCAAGCATGCTATCACAAGATTAAAGGGACATGTAGCATTGTGGTGGGATGAACTACAAGCTGACAGATGCTGCAAGGGCAAGAAGAAGATCAAAAGCTGGGATAGAATGATCGCAAAGATGAAAGAGAAATTCATCCCCAGAGATTACCAGATCACTCTATTCAGGAGGATGCAGAACCTGAGACAGAAGTTGATGTCAGTGAAAGAATACACTGAATAATTCTACAGGCTGAACATCAGGGCAGGTCATCGAGAAACCGATGATGAAAAGGTTGCCAGATACATGAATGGCTTGAGATATGACATTCAAGATGAAATGAGCATGATAACCATCTGAACGGTGGAAGATGCTTATCAAATGGATCTGAAAGATGAAGAGAAGCTGAGACGAAAGAAGGGTCAAAAGAGGCCGAGGCAGAAGTCAGCCCAGAGGCAAATCAATTGCCCAGGATAAAAACCAGAAGCCCAAGGAGGACTGGAAGAAACCTCAGACTTGAACTGAGAGAGGTGGAACCTCACAGCGAGGGAAATATGCTGAACATAGAGGACAGCATACCGAGCAGAGAGGAGAGTATGTTGATAACAATACTTTTCCTCGTACCAAAGGTAGAGGAAGAGGAAGAGGTGGAGTAATAACATGCTTCACATGTGGAAAAAATGGGCATAAGTCTTATGAGTGTCCAGATAAAAGGAAAGAAGGAGGAGAAACTCACATGGCCAAAGCACAGAGGCGGAATGTTGAGGCGGAAGATGCTGAAGGCGGAAGATCGCTGATGATGCGAAAAGTTCTTTTGACACCAGAGAAGGAGGTGGAGAGTTCAGTCCAAAGAAACAGACTTTTCTGGACTGCTTGCAAGGCCAAGGACAGGGTATGCAAGGTCATTGTGGACAGTGGTATCACAGATAATCTCATTTCTACAGAGATGGTAGAAACGTTGGAGCTAGAGACAATTGATCATCCAAGCCCATACAGAGTTTCATGGCTACAAAAGGACATCAGGGAACTGTCACTAAACAATGTTTAGTTGAATTCAAGATAGGAGGATATAATGATAAGATACTCTGTGATGTTATTCCCATGGATGTTTTTCATCTATTGCTGGGTAGACCATGGCAATATGACAGGAATGTGATTCATGATGGGAGACTGAACACATACACCCTAGAGAGGAATGGGAGAACTCACATGTTGCTTCCAATCAAGAATAAGGAGGTGAAACCTGAAGTAAGCAACACTGTACTTCTCATGAGTGGGAAGGAACTTCTTACAGAGGTTAAGAAGAAATAAGAACCACAATTCATTGTGGTCAGAAAACCGAAGATTGTTTTAACCAGCACAAGGGTAGATGATTTACAAGAAGAGGTTCAGGAACTGCTGGAAGAGTTTACTAACATAGTAGTGGACGAACTACATCGTTCGTTGCCACCGATCAGAAGTGTGAGTCATCACATTGATCTCATACCAGGAGCCAGTTTGACAAACAAATCCATGTACATATTGACGCCACAAGAGAATGAAGAGGTCAAAAGACAAGTCCAGGATTTGATGGACAAAGGTTTGATTAGGGAAAGCTTGAGTCTGTGTGTTGTTCCAACAGTACTCAGTCTGAAGAAAGACGGAGGCTGGAGGATGTGCACTGACTTGAGGGTGATCAACAAGATAACCATCAGGTACAGATTCCCATTGCCAAGGATGGATGATTTGATGGATTGCTTGAGTGGCACAAAATTCTTTTCAAAAATTGATTTGAAAAGCGGTTATCATCAGATTCGCATGAGAGAAGGTGATGAATGGAAGACCGCATTCAAAACCAACGAAGGATTGTATGAATGGATTGTTATGTCATTTGTCTTAACAAATGCGTTGAGTACCTTCATGAGGTTGATGAACGAAGTCCTGAAGGATTTCATCGGAAAATTTGTCATTATGTATTTGGATGACATACTGATTTTTAGTAAAACAGTGGTCGAGCATCTGAAGCATTTGGCTACAGTGATGAAGAGATTACAGCAGGAGAAGCTGTTGATAAATATGAAGAAGTCCTCATTCATGAAGACATAGCTCATTTATCTGGGGTTTGTTATTTCTGCAGATAAATTGAGGATGGATCCAAAAAAAGTGGAAGTCATTAAGAACTAGCCATTACCAAAGAATATCTTTGAGGTGAGAATTTTTCATGGATTGGCTAGTTTCTACTGAAAATTCATCAGGAATTTCAGTGGAATTAGTGCACCGATGATGGACACAGTGAAGAAGAGACATAAGTCTTTTCACTGGACAGAAGAAGCTGAAAAGAGTTTTAATTTGTTGAAGAGGAAGATCACGGAACAACCAATTTTGGTGTTGCCTGATTTTCAGAAGACATTTCAAGTGAAATGCGATGCAAGTGGGTTTGCAATAGGGGCAGTCTTGAGTCAAGAGGACAGACCGATAGCATACTTTAGTGAGAAGATGAATGAATAAAAAGTGAAGTACTCCACCTATGACAAGGAGTTCTATGCTATCATACAGGCATTGAAGAAGTGGAGACACTATTTAATTTCGAAGGAGTTTGTCTTATACAGTGACAATCATGCACTGCAGTTTGTGACTCAACAGGAGAAGTTGAATCAGAGACATGTAAAATGCGTGGAATATATGCAAAATTTCACTTTTGTGATTAAACATATTTCTGGTACTGCTAACAAAGTGGTTGATGCTTTGAGCAGGAAATGTTTGCTATTGTAGGAGTTCAAAGTCAAAACATTGGGTTTTGATGATCTCAGGAACATGTACGTAGATGATCCAGATTTTACGGAAGGGTATGAAGTAGCTGAGAATCCAATTCTCAGAGACAGAAGCCAATGGATAGAATACATGATCTAGGAAGGATTATTGTTTAAAGGTAATCAACTGTGTATTCTGAAATGCTCCATGAGGGAGAATTTGTTGAAGGAGAAACACAGTGGAGGATTAGCAGGGCACTTTGGTCACGACAAGACGTTCGCAAAGCTGAATGAGTCATATTTTTGGCTGGGAATGTGAGAAAACGTCAAGAGATTCGTGGACAGATGCAGAATTTGCCAGCATTAGAAGGGAAGGAAACAGAATGCAGGTTTTTATCAACCATTGTCCATACCTGAGAGACCGTGGGATGCAATCAGCATGGATTTCATATTGGGGTTGCCAAGAACGCAAAGAGGGTTTGACTCAATCTTTGTGGTGGTGGATAGATTTTCCAAGATGGCACACTTCATTCCATGTCAGAAGACTAGTGACGCGACGCACATTGTGAACCTGTTTTTCAAAGAAGTCATTCGACTTCATGGCTTACCAAGAAGCATAGTTTCGGATAGAGATACGAAATTCGTAGGACACTTCTGGAGGACCTTATGGAAGAAGTTGGGAACTAACTTGTCGTTTAGTTTGTCTTATCATCCTCAGATGGATGGACAAACAGAAGTGGTAAATAGAAGTCTGGGAGACTTTCTGAGAAGCCTGGTGACAGAACACCACAGCCAGTGGGACAATATATTACCACAGATGGAGTTTTCTTATAACGACTCAGTTAACAGAAGCACAGGGCAGAGTCCATTTTAGATTGTATATGGCATGCAGCCAAGAGGAATTTCTGAACTGAGGGATTCAGAACAGACTGCGACTAGGAGCGCTAGTGCATAAGATTTCGCAGAGGCGATGAAGGAACTTCACAGCCAGGTGAAGGACCGATTGCAGAGCTCAAACCAAGAGTATAAGTGGAGAGAAGATCAGCATAGAAGACAACTTCAGTTCAAAGTTGGTGATTTGATTCCCGCACATTTGAGAAAGGAAAGGTTCCTAAGAGGAACATATAATAAATTGAAGATGAAGAAAATCAAACCATGTAAGGTCTTGAAGAAATTTGGGACAAATGCTTACGAGATTGAATTACCCAATGGGATTGAAATTTCTCCGATATTCAATGTCTCAGATTTGTACCCATATAAAGCTGAGGAAGAAGGGACAGAAAATGAGCAGCCAGAGGTGCAGTGGCGAAAGCAGATGCCAGTTGCAGAAAAGCTACAGATGGAGCGCATACTGGATAAAAGAATTGGTAAGAAGACCATAAGAAAGGAATACTTTGAGTATTTGGTCAAGTGGAAGGGCCATCCAGTTGAAGACACCAGCTGGGAGAACGAAGCATAAATACAGAAGCATGGATAGACTGTGCGCAAGCTCATGGACAGGAGCCCATGAAACTTTTCAAGCGAGGGAGTATGATGCAAGAGCATCTCAAGCGAGCCAGCATGGAGACATCGGACAGCTGGACAAGCCAGTGCAAATTTTGAATTTCTCTTGAAGTTAATGCGCCAATCGTAAATGAGGAAATTAAATGAAGGTGCACTTGTAAAATGTAAATGGACCTTGAGCGATCCGCTCTCGTCCTTAGTAGACAGGAGGCAATTATGATAGTTAATGCAAGTAGATAGGAATTAATGTGTAGATTAGACAGTTTTAGGGCGCAAGAGGGAAACGGGATATAGACACCCTCATTGTGTATTGTAGCAAAAGATGAAGAGAGCATAGAAGAGAAGTAGAGAGCTGTGTAAAAACACCCATGTACAGATATTTGAATTAATAGAAAGAGCTTTGATTCAAATTCATGGTGTCGTGTTTGTTCTCTGCGTATGTATGTTGAATGTTTATGCTCATAGATGCTTACTTCCTGTTACACATTTGCTTTATATGCTGTGTACGTGATTTCATGTTTTGAGTTTGAAGTCTGAGAGGAAGTAGGAATGAGTTTCAATTATTTCTCTATTTGAGCGAGGATTCCTGCAAGGAGTGCAGTAGAAATTGTCCATAAGGAGTGTGTCGATAAGAATTTAGGGTTGCATCTCTGAAGGCTCAGATAGTTTAGCTTTTGTTCTCATTTCCTCAGAAGTGCAGTTGGGCACAGGAGTCGTGCAAGGAGTGAGCAAGCTGAGTAAAGTCTCAGAGTTGTGAATCTAAGCAAAGCATTGAGAGACTGTTGTTGCAGGTGTGCGCAGAGTCGGAAGGAGTTCAACACTTGGAAGTGTTTGAAAGTTGCCACAGGGAGTGCGTGCAAGAGTCTTCTTTAAGACTCGGGGTTGTGAGAAAGATCAAGAAGGATAAGGCCTTGAAACCATTGAAGGGCAGCATAGAAAGTTTGTAACTGGAAGTATTGAGAAGGTGTCATAAGTTTGCATGCGGGTGGACAAGTTTGGGGAAAGAATACTTGGTTCATTTCGCATAAATCGTCAAGAAGGAAGCGGACGGTCGGAATTCTCCATGGGGAATTCGTGAAGTCCCATGAGCCATCGGATCTCGCAGAGTAGCAGGGGCGTTACGGGATTATTTTAAAAGGTGTAAGTTCAGGAGAGACAGATCTGTAGAATCCAAGTCAACCAGGACCGTCGGATCACTCGTGAAATCGCCTATCAGGATTTCATGAGTTGAAGGGTCGAAAACTTGGTATCAAAGTTCACGAAGTAGAGAAGTGGCGAGTGGATTAGAGTTGTCCACTCATAAGGACAGGTGGCAGAGATCCAGAGATCGCATGAATTCGGAGATCACGAGGTAGAAGGCCAAAGGTTGAGCACTTTGGATAGTGAGGTACGAAGCCGCGAAAGGAGAAGAAACGTGTGTGTGGGCCATAGAAGCCAGCAAGGCAGACAGGTGGCACCTATCGACACGGGAGTCAACTCCATTGATCATTTCAGGGTTTCGTGGAGAGAATTTCTGAACACATTGCATTAGGATTCATGATATTGCAAAGTCTGAAATCCCAATGAAGTAAAGGGGCATTGAAAATTCAAAGCTGACAAGCGCATCAGAATTTCGGCAAATCAGGTTTCGGGAGTCGAAAAGATGAGTTTCTCAACATCGCGACCGCCAAAATCGCGATAAGAAGAAATCCAAATAGGAAGGGAAAGGGTCAGCGTTGACTGTCTTGGGTTTCGGAGATTGAGGGAAAATACACCTGACCATTGGATTCATGGGAGTGCGAAGTCCGATCTCCCAAGTAAAAGGGGAATTTCACGAAGTCGGTTGTGGGTGAAGATTTCCCTAAAGGGAAATAGAAGAGTCGTTGTGAAAGTTCTTCAGGCCAGTGAAGGAAGAAAGATCCTGTTGATGCAGACCTTTCGACCTACGGGTTGAGGGGTGCGTGGCGTTAGCAGAAACCCTGAGAAGCGATGTTGACTTTTCTCCTTGCGTTCTCGCTACTTGCAACTTTGCAAGTTTCAATTTCAATCTCTCGCGCTCTTATCTCGCAAATCCCCTAGATGCGAGAATTCAATGGAGCATTGACTCCTTCCTCCAGGCAACGCATGTCCACCTGTCAATCATGCAGGCCCCACCTTATGGCTCTGCCATGTGTCCAAACTCGTGCCTCAGCTCTCGACACTTCGCAACTTCTGATGTTGAGACGAGGTCCTCTCAACCTCTGAACCTCTGAATACATGAAATGCACAATGAGGCTCTGATCCAATGGTCCTCCCTTGACCCAGATCCAATGGTTGTCTCCGCTCCTCGCAATTTTTCCACTCGCGACTTGGAGCACCCAATCTTTGGGCTCTCACCTTGCGAACCTCTGAGTTCACGAGATCCCTTGATCTCTGCCACCTGTCCTCCTCCGATGGATGGCTATGATTATCTCGTGACTTCGCCACTCACGAAGTTGAAGGACTTCCCTTTCTGACCTCCGATGTCTAAATCCCTGATATGGGTGATCTCGTGACACTTGTCCTCCTTCTAACGGACAGCTTAGATTCTTTCGTGGTTTCACGACTTCACCTTTCGCAACCTCAAGAATCTTGATGCAAAGGTTTTAAACCGTAACTCCCCTACTCCTCTGCACGATCCGACGGCTCTCGGGACTTCGTGAATTCTGCACGGAGAATTCCAACCGTCCAATGCCTCCTTGGCGACTCTTGCGAAGTGAACATGGTATTCCTTCACTCAAACTTATCTGCTTGCAAGTAACTTTGCAACGCCTCCCCTTTGAAAGCTTCAAGGTACTAAACCTCCTGAGATTTTCTTCGACAACTTCGAATATATTATCCCTCCTGATCTTGATTGAAAAATCCTCAAGTTCTTTGAAGAAAATTCCTGCGCGCACTCCTTGCAGCACTTCTTCAAATACACTCTAGGTATTTGAAGTCTTAGACTCTGTGCATTCTTTTTGCAGCAACAGTCCTTCAATTCTCCCCTCAGGTTGCAAACTCTGAGAATCTACTCGGCCTACGCACACCGTGCACGGCTCCTGTTCTTAACTTGCACTTCTGCAAGAATGAGAACAATGTTATCCCTCCTGAGCTTGCAGAGACGAACTCTGACTTCTGTCAACACACACCTTGCAGACAATTTCACTGCACTCCTTGCAGGAAAACTCTTTCTCAGACAGAGAAACAATTGAAACTCATTCTTTACTCTCCCTCTCTTCATATTTCAGACATTAAATATGAAATCACACATTCACGCATCTAAGCAAATGCATACCAGAGAGTAAACAAGCACATATCAACCAGCATGTACAAACACATAAAGAAATTGAACACCATGAGTCTGAACTAAAGATCTTTGTATTAATCCAGAACTTTTGTACATGGGATTTTACTCTACACAGCTCTCTGCTTCTGCTCTCCTATTCTCTCTTGATTGATTATGTTGCTAATGTTACAATGATACAAGTGAGGGTGTCTATATCCGTTTTCCCTCCAGCTCCTAAAACTGTCTAATCTAAGAATTCAAAGCTACCTACTTACATTTACTAGCATAAATGCCCCTTAGTCCTTCAAACGAGAGCAGGACGCTCAAGGTCTAATTACAATCTACAAGTATGCCCTTTCTTAATTGTTTCATTTATGTTTGGCGTATCAAACTTCAAAACATTTCAAACAATTCATCATGTGCCAAAATGCATTGGTGTTTGTCCCCCGCTCTCTTTTTATTGGCGATGCTCCTGCATCGCCACCTCCCTGCACACCAGTCTATCTGGAAGAAAATTTGGAAGTGCATGAGAAGGAATCGAGCAACCAAAGACTCTGACATATGAGAAATTTTCCTCGATAAACCAATCAACAACTGTTTTGAGGTTTTCCATGACTTGCTCTGAAATCTAAGGGGGTGAGTATCCATATAAAATTTGGTGCACAGGTATCACTATGTAGTGACAGATTTCGTAAAAGAAATATTTAACATTCTCCTCCAATAGTTTGGAGTGATAAACATGAATGGTTTCAGTACAAACTGGGTTCCAGCTAGGGATGATTTTAAGGATGGAAATTTATTTTAAAATGTAGAAACCTTGGCGAATCTTACTTATCCTTCACATGCCAACTATAAAGGTTTGGCGATATTTTTGCAAACATATTCAAATTTCTAAGGATTTTATATAGTTTTTATAAAATTTTGGCGATTTTTAAGGTAAAATAATTTTATCCTATAGAATTTGGGTGAATCATTTTTAAAATAGCGAATCTCGTTTTTGGAAAAACCATGGAAAATTAGCCCATGAGCGAAATTTAGCCCCTAAAATCATCCATGGTTCCAGCTCCAATTCATGAAGGGGAATGGAGTCATTTATGTTGTGTCTCTTTTGTCAACTAAATGAGCAAAACAGAGGTGCTTACAAGCTTAGTTGGGTTGGCTAAGAAAGACAGCAATAAAGGAAAGGGTTAGAAGAATAAACATAAAAGACTAAGCTAAGATTTAAACTAGGAAGGGAAAAAAAAATTAAACTATTGTGCATAAGGACATAAGAACAAGAAACAAACAAGACTCATGTCACCAATGGAAAGGATTGTATTAGTGAAAAGAAAACACCAAAGAGAAAGGGGACTTTGGGTCCCTTCTTCCTCCAAGGGAGGGCTCTTGGACCCCCAAGATTGAGCTCTTCTTACAACTTGAAAACTTGAAAGAAATGGTGAAAGAATCCCAAGCTAACCCACTCAAAAGGTGATGTGTATTGCCCAAATGGAATGGTGATAGTATGCTCTTGATGAGAAAAGAGGTTTCCCCAAGAGAATAGCAGTAGCATAACCTTGCAAATGAATTCCTTGAAGATGTAGTGCACCCATGGCCTTGTTTTATAGCACAACTTTGAGGTATTGTGCAACCAAATTTTAGTGTGAAAAGGGGTTGTTTAGGACACCTTTAGGTCTTTGACCAACCACCCAGCTAGATCCATCCGAGATTTGGATGTTAAATCGACTTGGAAGTTGAACTAGAAGTGGGTGGGAGGCCGACCAACATCATAAATGCTTCGTTCTCATGTGTACATGGATTTTAGCATCCACATTCATGTTGGACAACTGAGAGGGGGAGGTGAATCAGTTGTTACCATGCTTAAACAATTATGCATGTTTAAAACTCATTACAAACCTCTCAATGATTATCACAGTAATGCAGGGAAGTAAGTAATATACCATTCATCATCATTCATACATATAAGATATTCAGAGACAGATATTTCCTGAGGAAACCCATAAAGGGTAAAAACCTCTTCTTCTTTATAATTAATCTTTACATTCTTTACATTATCATACATATGAGCACCAACTCATAAATGAGGCTACAACCTCTTTTTAGCAAGCTGCAACTTGCTGAGAGCACCAACTCTCTGGTTTCTCTAGCACCAACTAAAAGGAAGCACCAACTCCCTGGTTTCTCTAGCACCCACTAGAGGGAAGCACCAACTCCCCAATTTTTCCATCACCAACTGGATGGAAGCACCAACTTCCAATCATACAAGCACCAACCTGTAAAACAGAGAACACCAGTTCTCCCTTGCACCTCCCTGCCACCCTCGTTTATCTGGCTGCAACGAGATGGAAGCTACCACTCCCTGTGTTCAAGAACCCACTTGAACCTTTGAGGACAACCAGTCCTCCCTAGCACCTCCCTTCCACCCTGAAATATAAGTTTGTTATCTATAAATTTATCACAGTGATACAGTATTTATCATTTGCTTACCAGGCTCATCACTGTTCTATTATGCTGCTCTGTTCTCCTATATCAGTGTCTCTCTGTCTACATCTCCTTACAATTTATGTTCTTTTGTTTTTCTCTATAGGAGCACCTCAGCCTTTCTTCACTGTCTCACTATCTTGCTGCACACATCCTTGCGCTTTCTGTGCCTCTTGCCTTTTATGCTCTGTGTGCCATCTGCCTTCTATGCACCATTCCTCTTCTATGCATTTTAGCTGCTGCACTCTTCCTCCTTCTAGATGCCTGAATTGCTCTCAACAACAGCAACCCCATCTCTTCTCTGTACAATGTACTTATATCTTATGTGCACATTCTGCATGCACTGTGTGCAATCTCTCTACATCCTCACATCGCGCCAATCTACTCCACATCTCGAGTACTCTTCCTGATCATCATCGCAACTCTTCATCTTCTCTGGTGGTTCTCCCCATGCGTCCAGCATCACTCGGTGTTATGTTGAGATTCCTCAGCCTCTCTGGCAGTTGGGACTCTTCGTCTTCTCTGGCACAGTCGAGCTTATCCTTTCTATTTCAGTTACAGACTTCAACGCTCATCCACTTGTCAATCCCTCTAAGAATCATCTTCATTCACTGGAAGAAGCTCGGAGACCCTTTAGCTCCTCTGGTGATCACACAGAGCTCTCTTCGAATCCTCTGGCAGAGACCATCAATGGCTTCTAGCAGTTACACTATGAGGAGAAACATTAGCCCTCCGATCGTGCCCAAATTCACCTGCACCGTTGGATTTATTTCATGGGATCTTGCATTTATTTCGCCATTTCTCATTTCGGTATTTCGGGATCCCTGGGGTAAAGATTTGTTACACTCCATGTCCTAATCTAAAACTCCAAAAAGGAGCTTGTCGGCACTAGCTCCTTCCCCCACATGACCACAGGCAGTGACCACCGGCTACATCGACAAATCACTTGTTTTTCTGTATTTTGGCATTCGTGTGATCCAATGTCTTGACACTCCCAGTTGCGATCCATGAAATTCTGAGGTGGATCTTATCTGCACTAGCTCCTTCCTCCAGGTGACCACAGGCGGTGACCACATGCTGTTCCAAAAGGCACTTTGTATCTTTCACGAACTTATGACCTTCATCGACCCTAATTGACGGTCCACAACCTCGATGAATCGACGGTCCAGATTTCATCGTGAGTTCACATCTCGTTGTTCCTTAGATGGAGGTTCTCATCACTCCAAGTCGCAATCGGCAAGACTCCGAGATGGAGCTTTAGATCAACGATCCAGGCTCTCGGTGAATCGATGGTCCTGATCTTTTCGTGAATTTGCGTCTCGTTGTTCCTTAGGTGGAGGTTCTCATCACTCCAAGTCGCGATAGGCTAGACTCCAAGATGGAGCTTAGATCAACGGTCTAGATCAAACCTCAATCTAATGGCTAAGATTGATTCACGATTTCGCATGTCGTGAGTTTGAGAGGTTAGGGAACCCCGTTCCTTTGACTTTCCAGTCAGGGAAGTGAAGATCTTTCACCACATGTCCCATGGACCCAACGGTCCAGATCTTGTCATGATTTTGACACTTCACAGGAATTCTTTATGCCTGATCAATGGTACATAATTATTGGTGATCTGACAGTCTAGATCTTTTCGTGAATTCACATATCACAAGTTTGAACCTCTTCCCTTTGGATTTCCCGACCTGCGAAACTTTGAAATGGAGTCTTTGTGGTGCTCTGATCTTTTTCCACGTGTCCTTTGGATCCAACAGTCCACGACTGTCCTCGATGCATGACCAAGATTCCTTCATAGTTTTGGAGAGTTGGATGACTCTTTGTCTTATCCGCCTTGCAACTTCACCATATCCAATGGTTGTTGGTCCTTCGTAGTTACCCCAGATCTGACGGCCCAGATCTTCTTGCGATTTCGCATACTTGACGTGAAAATTCTCAACACCTTCAAGTCCCAATCAACGAAACTCTGAAATGGAGTCAGACCAACATATTTTGGCATTTTGCATTTCGTCGCTTCGACATTTTGGCACTTCAACTCCTGGTATATGAACTTCTGGTAGATGTGCTTGTTTAGGGATTTCACGGTTTCGCATTTCGGGATTCCGGGAATCCTATGTTGGAGAGTCTCAAATCTTGACTTCTCAATCTCCCGATATCTGAAACTCCAGTAGATGTGCCTATTTTGGGATTTTGCGGTTTCGCATTTCGAGATTTCGGGAATCCTGTGTTGGAGAGTCTTGATTCTTGACTTCTCAATCTCCCAGTATCCGAAACTCCAAAATGGAGTTTACTCTTCCAATATTTCCATGCCATTATCCATGTGATGTTCTTCTTCTTCCTTACCTTCCTTTCTGCTGATCGTCCTTGCCTATATTTCTGTTGATCTTCCTTGCCTACCTATTTGTCATCATTGTTGTTGTTCTTGCCATCAATGACAAGCATGCTCTTCTTGTAAACATGCCAAAAATCTCCCCCTTTGGCATTGATGGCAACCCTGAAACGGCTGTGCTAATCTGTTTGGACCTCCAATTGTAGCATCCGGTCTGGACCACTCCTTTTTATCCCCCTTTGACATCAATGTCAAAGAAAACACGCTCCCCCTGAGCTGTTTCATTTTGTTTCTGACGTATCATATATTCAACCATCACAAACTCCCCCTAACAGGATGGACTTGCTTAGAAGTTAGATGGGATGACACCCAGCTTCTGTCGAAGATATTCAAATGGTGTCTTGGCTAGGGGTTTAGTAAAGATGTCTGCAATTTGTTCTGTGGTTGGAATGTAATGGACTTTAACAACCTGATTGGTGACCTACTCTCTTAGAAAATGGTACTTTATGGGAATATGCTTGGTCTTGGAGTGGAGTACAGGGTTCTTAGACACACTGATGACACTAGTTTTATCATAATGAATTGGGATAGGTGTTGTGTATTTTACCTCCAAGTCTGCAAGTGTCTGAATTATCCATAATACATAAGTGCAACAGGTAGCAGCAACAATGTATTCTGCCTTTGTAGTAGATAAGGAAATGGAAATCTGCTTTTTACTAATACACTACTAACGAGTCACCCAGGAAGAATGCTCCTCCACTGGTGTTTTTTCTCTCATCAACACAGTTTTGCCCAATCTGCATCTGAATAAGTAGTTAACTGAAAAATATTATTTCTAGGATACCACAGACCATAAGTCATTGTTTCTTTCAAATACCTGAATATCATTTTGATAGCTAGCAAGTGACTCTATTTAGGTGCAAACTGATATCTTCCTACCATTCCAATAGCATGCATTATGTCTGGGTGAGATGTTGTGATGTACAGTAGGCTGCCTACCATTGATCTATATGAACTTTGATCAACATCAGGTGAGTCATCATCCTTGCTTAATTTACATCTAGTAACCATAGGTGTGCCCACAGGTTTAGAATCTTCCATTTGAAACCTATGTAACATTTTTCTTAGATATTTTTCTTGAGAAATGAACATCCCTTCAGACCTCTGAGTAATTTGCAGACCAAGAAAAAATGGCAGTTCACCTATCATAGACATTTCAAACTCAGACTCCATGGCAGAAGAAAACCATTTTACCAATGAATCCTTATTACATCCGAAGATGATGTCATCTACATAGACCAAAACAATGAGCAAATCATCACCCTCTGTTTTGATATATAGATTGTTGTCAATTGTTCCTCTCTTGAACCCTTTGTCTTTGAGATACATATCCAGTCTGTGATACCAGGCACGCGGAGCTTCTTTTAGCCCATACAAAGCTTTCTTTAGCTTGCATAATAATTCAGGGTCATCAGACAGTTCGAAACCCTCTGGTTGTTCCATATAGACTTCTTCATTTAAATCTCCATTTAGAAAAGCTGACTTGACATCCATTTGATAAACTTTAAACCTTTTATGACATGCATAGGCAAGAAATATTATGATAGCTTCTAACCTTGCTGCAGGCACAAATGTTTCATCAAAATCCAGTCCTTCTATCTGAGCATACCCTTTACATACCAATCTTGCTTTGTTCTTGACAACTTGTCCCTGGTCATTCAATTTATTATTAAAGATCCATTTAGAGCCAATGACATTTTTACCTTCAGGTCTATGAACCATCTCTCACGTATTGTTTTCCTCAATCTGATCAAGTTCAACATTCATTGCTTTAACCCAATGGTCATGTTTGTTGGATTCACTAAAATTCTTTGGTTCCAGCATGGATATGAACATTGTATGCGATTGTTCAGTGTTTTTTATTAGCTTTCTCCTTGTTTGTACACCTTTATCTTTTTTACCAATTATCTGACTTGCAGGATGATTCTTTTGAATGATTATGGAGGAGGAATTTGAAGTTGTCTATTGATCTGAGTCTTCCAAAGTATCTGTGTCTTCATTTGATTCAAGGTCTTTTTTTTCTGATTCTCAGACCTGTTCATCTTCAGATTTAACTGTGTCTTCTGTAGAGTACTCATTACTATAATCCTCTCCTGTTGGGATTCATTCATAAAATTTTACGTCAATACAGACAACCATTTTATGCAGCCTCTTATTATAGCATCTGTATCATTTACTATTTGTATCATACCCTAAGAAGATACCTTCATCATCCCTGTCATCATATTTTCCAAGGTTCTCATCATTATTCTTTATGTAGCATTTACTCCCAAAGACTTTGAAGTGTTTAATTGAAGCAGGTCTCCCAAACCACAATTCATAAGGTGTCTTGTCACTTTGTGGTCTGAGGTGAGCTTTGTTAAGAACATGGACAGCTGTGTGTATTGCTTCTACCCAGTAGGTTTGACCGATGTTCTTCTCATTCATCATTGACCTGGCCATTTCCTGCACTGTTTTGTTTTTCCTCTCAACTACTCCATTTTGTTGTGGAGTTTTTGGGGAGTTTTTGGGATTGTGTATTTTCTCTTGATCCCATGCTCATCATAGAATTCCTTGAAGTCTCTTGACATAAACTCTCCTCCTCGGTCTGATCATACTACCTTTAATATCTTGCCTATTTGAGTCTCTGTTAAAGCCTTAAATATTTTAAACTTCTCAAATGCTTCAGCTTTTTCTTTGAGAAAGGCAACCCAAGTAAGTCTGGAGTAATCATCAATAATCAGCATGAAGTAGTTTTCTTTCCCTATGCCTTCTTGTCTTGATGGTCCACATAGATCCATATGAACTAGTTGGAGTGGTTTCTCTGTTGAAGTAAAGCTCTTGGACTTAAACTGTGTCATGTTTAGCTTCCCTACTTGGTAGGGTTTACACATTGAATCTTGGGGCTTTGATATTCTCGGAAGATCTTTTACTACCTCGAGATTTTTGAGTTTGATTAAGTGGTCAAAATTCAGATGTCCAAGTCTCCTATGCCATAACCAACTTTCATCATGTTTGCTTAGATGACACTCTTCTCTATCTTCTTTCAGCACATATACATTATTTTCTATCCTTATGCCTTTGGCCAACACTTGACCTGAGTTTACAGACTTTATCTTGCAGTCCTTGGACGTGAACACCACTTCACATCCTCTATCACACATTTGACTTACACTGAGCAGATTATGTTTCAGCCCATCTACAAGTAGAACATCTTGGGCTTTTCATTTTCCATTACTTAAGCTCACCATCCCTTTTCCCTTTATTTTACCTGGAGCATCATTTCCAAAAGTTACGTTTCCCAATTTTCCTTCACTCAGAGATAGAAACTTACCTTTTTCTCCCATCATATGTTTGGATCATCCATTGTCTATGTACTAAGGGTTTGCTTTTCTTTGAGCTGACAACACTAATCCACACTTGTCACTTTCTTTTCTTTTCCAAACCTTGACATTTTCAGCTGGAGTATTCAAATATGGTTCATAGTTTCTTAATCGAAAGTCCACAGATTTATGTCCATAGTTATGACAGATTTAGCATTCAATCTCATTGTTCAATGGGTCAAAATTATTGTTGCAGCATTGTCTTCCCATTGCCTGTTTATTGTTTCTTGATCTCTTTAATTGCATGTCTCTAGATTTGATTTGGGAATTAGCAATCTGTGATGATTTGTTACTTGGCTGAATCATTCTCTGTTGTGGCAAATATTTATTCCTTTGAAATCGTAATTGTTCATGTCTAAGTCTTAGGGAACAGTATACGACATTGTGACCAAAGTTAGAACAGTAGAAACAATATCCATAGAAAAAATCTTTGTACCTGAAAAAAGGTTGTCTTCTTTGAGAAAATTGATTTCTTTCATGTTGATGACGTCCTTCAATAGCAAGCGCATTATTTCTTTGTTCTACCAATTCAGTCCTAGCACCTTTATCTTTACTCGTCCTGGGCGGTTGATTGTCTTCCTTTGTTTCTGTAGGTTTGTTGTTGTCAGTGTTTGTAGAAGTGACAAAATTGATGGGTTCTTCATTTCTTGGTTTACCACTACTTGATCCCTCTTCATAACCCAAACCAGTTTTTATCTTTGGATTCCTTTGCTGATTCAAAATGCTGGCTAATCCTTCTAATTCTTTGATACTTGACAGATTCTGATTATACAAGGCTTGAAACTTCTCCATCTCTTTCCTAGTTTTCACTACTTCTTGTTCTAATGCTTCACATATTGTCTTCTTTTCTGATAACTGTCGTTTCATAATGTCTTTGATTTTCTTTGCCTCTTCTAATTCTACTTTTAGTAGGACAAGGTCTTCATCAGGTTATTTATTGTTTTTTCTCAAACTGCATCAGCAATTGTCTTTGCTTTATGTTCTTAATTCTTAGTCTGCCAATCTCTTCCAGTGCATTGATCAGTTCTCCTTCCATGTCAACCACATCTTCTTCTTCATTAACATCACTTCCTGTGTTGTTATTATCATAATCCTCTTTGTCCATAAGTATGAATTCATTTAGTTTATCTTCAATAGAGGAGTCATTGTCTTCGTCGTATGAAGGGTCATCATCATTATTTACGCAAAGACTTTTCTTCTTAAAATTATTCTCTTTAAATAAAACTCTATGTGTGTGCTTCTCCTCATCATCACATGTCTGATCCTTTCTTTTGTGGGTACATTTATTTTCAAAATGACCTATCCTTCCATAGTTGAAACATTTGAAAGGCAGTTTACCTTTGTATTTGCCAGATCCCTTCTTCAGTCTCTTCACAAATTTTGCTTCAATTTCATCAGGCTCATAATCCTCATTCTTGTCTACCTTGAATGATGCTTCTCTGGAGATGGGTTTATCTTTAGCTATTCTCATTTCATATGCAGTCAATGTTCCTAGAAGTTGATCAAAGTCCAAGGTTCTTATATCATTAAGTTCTTCTATAGCATAAACCTTCGGGTTGAACCTATCTTGGAGAGATCTCAAAATTTTATGAACTAACGAAGGTTCCTCAATTTTTTCACCAAGTGATTTCATTGAATTTACCATTTCTTCAACTCTCAGAAAGTATTTTCCTACTGTTTCATCATCTTTCATCTTCAGTTGTTCAAACTGAACTCTGTAGGTTTGAAGTTTGGCGTCCTTTACCTTCTCATTACCTTCATAACTGCTAATGAGTTTGTCCCACATTTCTTTGGCAGTTTCTAGGTGCATAACTTTTACGAATTCTTCTTCTGCAAGTCCACTCAAGATAGCATTCATAGCCTTAGCGTTGAAGCTAAATTCTAGCTTGTCATCCTTATTAGCTAATAAAACTGGCTTTACATAACCAGTATCTACCACATCCTAGACATCTGCACCTAAATCCATTATGTAGGTTCTCATTCTAACTTTCCAGAAGGCAAAATTTGTTCCATTGAACAGAGGGGCCTTGTTGGTTGAATTTCCTTCATGGCTTGACATGTTTAAGCTCTAGGATCTACACTTAGATGAAAGGGGCCTGCTCTGATACCAATTGTTGGACAACTGAGAGGGGGAGTTGAATCAGTTGTTACTGTGCTTAAACAATTATGCATGTTTAAAACTCATTACAGACCTCTCAATGATTATCACAGTAATGCAGAGAAGTAAGTAATATACCATTCAGCATCATTCATACATATAATATATTCAGAGACAGATATTTCCTGAGGAAACCCATAAAGGGTAAAAACCTCTTCTTCTTTATATGATAACTAATCTTTACATTCTTTACATTATCATACATATGAGCACTAACTCATAAATGAGGCTGTAACTTGCTGAGAGCACCAAATCTCTGGTTTCTCTAGCACCAACTAGAAGGAAGCACCAACTCCCTGGTTTCTCTAGCACCCACTAGAGGGAAGCACCAACTCCCCAATTGTTCCAGCACCAACTAGATGGAAGCACCAACTTTTGTGCATTTTAGCTGTTCTACTTTTCCTCCTTCTACATGCCTGAATCGCTCTCAACAACAGCAACCCCATCTCTTATTTGTACAATGTACTTATAGCTTCTGTGCACCTTCTGCATGCACTATGTGCAATCCCTCTACATCCTCACACCGCGCCAATCTACTCCACATCTCAAGTACTCTTCCTGATCATCATCGCAACTCTTCAGCTTCTCTGGTGGTTCTCCCCACGTGTCCAGCATCACTCGGTGTTATGCTGAGATTCCTCGGCCTCTCTAGTAGTTGGGACTCTTCATCTTCTCTGGCATAGTCGATCTTATCCTTTCTTTTTCAGTTACAGACTTCAATGCTCATCCACCTGTCAATCCATCGAAGAATCGTCTTCATTCACTGGAAGAAGCTCGGAGACCCTTCAACTCCTATGGCGATCACACAGAGGTCTCTTCGAATCCTCTGGCAGAGACCATCAATGGTTTCTAGTAGTTACACTGCGAGGAGCAACATTAGCCCTCCGATCGTGCCCAAATTCACCTGCACTGTTGGATTGATTTCATGGGATATTGTGTTTATTTGCCATTTCACATTTCGGTATTTCAAGATCCCCAAGGTAAATATTTGTTACACTCCATGTCCTGATCCCCGAAACTCCAAAAATGAGCTTGTCAGCACTAGCTCCTTCGCCCACATGACCACAGACGGTGACCACCGACTACATTGACAAATCACCTTTTTTTCGGTATTTAGGCATTTGTGTGATCCAGTGTCTCGACACTCTCAGTCGTGATCCATGAAATTCTGAGGTGGAGCTTATCTACACTAGCTCCTTCCTCCAAGTGACCACAAGCGGTGACCACATGCTATGCCAAAAGGCGCTTTGTATCTTTCGTGAACTTATGACCTTCATCAACCCTAATTGACGATCCACGACCTTAATGAATCGACGGTCCAGATTTCATCGTGAGTTTACATCTTGTTGTTCCTTAGATGGAGGTTCTCATCACTCCAAGTCGCGATAGGCGAGACTCCGAGATGGAGCTTTAGATCAATGGTCCAGGCTCTCAGTGAATCAACAGTCCTGATCTTTTTGTGAATTCGCGTCTCATTGTTCCTTAGGTGGAGGTTCTCATCACTCCAAGTCGTGATAGGAGAGACTCTGAGATGGAGCTTAGATCAACGGTCCAGATCAAACCTCAATTTGACGGCTAAGATTGATTCGTGATTTCGCATGTCATGAGTTTAAGAGGTTAGGGAACCCCGTTCCTTTGACTTTCTAGTCAGTGAAGTGACAATCTTTCACCACATGTCCCATGGACCCAACGATCCAGATCTTGTCGTGATTTAGACACTTCACAGGCATTCTTTATGCCTGATCAATGGTCCATAATTCTTCGTGATCTGACGGTCCAGGTCTTTTCGTGAATTCGCATATCGCGAGTTTGAACCTCTTCCCTTTGGATTTCCTGACTTGTGAAACTCCGAAATGGAGTCTCTGTGGTACTCTGATCTTTTTCCACGTGTCCTCTGGATCCAACGGTCTATGACTATCCTCGATGCACGGCCAGGATTCCTTCATAGTTTTGGAGAGTTGGATGACTCTTGGTCTTATCCGCCTTGCATCTTCACCATATCCAAGAGTTGTTGGTCCTTCATAGTTACCCCAGATCTGACGGCCCAGATCTTCTCGCGATTTCGCATACTTGACATGAAAATTCTTGACACCTTCAAGTCCTGATAGATGAAACTCCGAAATGGAGTCAGACCAACATATTTCGGCGTTTCACATTTCGTCGCTTCAGCATTTCAGCACCTCTGTGGTGAAGTGTTTCAACACTTAAACTCCCGGTATTCGAACCTCTGGTATATGTGCATGTTTCATGATTTCGAGGTTTCGCATTTAGGGATTCCGGGAATCTTGTGTTGGAGTCTCGACTCTTGACTTCTCAATCTCCTGGTATCTGAAACTTCGATAGATGTGTCTATTTCAGGATTTCGCGGTTTTGCATTTCAGGATTTCGGAAATCTTGTGTTGGAGAGTCTCGAATCTTGACTTCTCAATCTCCCAGTATCCGAAACTCTGAAATGGAGTTTACTCTTCCAATCTTTCCATGCCATTATCCCTGCATTGTTGTTCTTCTTCCTTACCTACCTTTTTGTTGATCATCCTTGCCTGTATTTCTACTGATCTTCCCTTGTCTGTCATCGTTGTTGTTGTTCTTACCATCAATGACAAGCATGCTCTTATTTTAAACATGCCAACAAGTCGCACATCGTGTGCATGTGCATTTTTCCTACGTTTCTTGATGGTGCATGTGCGCGCGCAACTTGTATATTCATAGCACATCCTGATTTTATAACTGGTTGGATGGTTTTGGAGCTTTTGGAAATCTTTTTTTGGTAATTTTGGTCCATGGGTGAACTAATAGTTGTTTGAAGATGTTGGATTCCTGTAACCATTTGCGGACGAAATTTCAGTGATAATAGATGCCCCCTAATGGATGAGGTTAGGAGCATATGGATACCTGAAATTCATCAATGTTTCTTCTACTGAGTGTACCATTGTAAGAAAGAGTGATAGTGAGAGTATCAAGAGTGACCCATTGGAGGGAGAAGGGAACCTGTAGGACCCAACCTTTCACAAGGTGTGGAAAATAAATTGTGTACAAATGAGGCAGGCATGCCCCATTCTTGTGTAATGTAACTCAAAAAAGGGTGTTGTATAGTAATTGAAACTGTGTGTTGATGTAGATAACTGTAGCGCCCTCGCGGGAAGTTTTGATAAAGGTAGAGGACAATTCTGATGAGGAACAATACTCTGAACTGTAGGCAATGATACCTGTAAGAAGTATCACGAATTATGTGGGCATTGATAGCCCAACAAAGTTCAGAGGTCTTCGGAAAATATAAAAAGCAACTGCAATAGTCACAAAGTAAGACCCACCATAACATGAGAAAGTGTTGAAGTCGAATGTTATCGGGGTCAACAACAGTAGAGAGCAATGATGGTTCTCCCTGTGCCGTTCGAGACTCCTCATTGTAAAGGTAATGAGAGTCAATATAATGTTGCCCTTTTGGAAACTGTGCTAATGTCAACAAAAAGGGAGACACGACTCAAAGAAGAAAAGGGCTTCGTGAAATCCACTAGGTGAGGTTAGGAACTGAGGAGGTAGATGGGAAAAGTCAAGATGTGTGGAGACTCAAGACTGCCCTTGGTTGGGGATATATGCGAAGTATAAGTGGCTGCAACCGTTCAACTAGGTTGAGTGTCAGGGGGACAACAAAACATGGGATAAGTTGTGCCAGAGGCTGGACAAAGTGAACAAACTCAGAGAGAAGAGGTAGGTGGCATGTGGGATACTTGGAGTTTATGGATGATGTCAACAGGAGTAGGTGATAAGGAATTCCCCAGCCAAGGGCGACATGGGTGTGCTTGCCAAGAAGGTTGCCAAAGGTGATGACAAAAAGCTATGTAAAATGTTGGAAACAACAGCTTAATTACAAAAAGAATTAAAAAATCAGTGGGGATAATAATGCAGATACAGAAACGGGTGTCCCAGTGTAAGATGGCTTGCCCTAAGGATGGCGCAAGTTGGTTAAAAAACAAGTGGAGGGTTGGGGCCCCATAGGCGGGTTTCTGTAGTAGAGAAATGTATGAAGGGCAATATGAAGATGGGAAAATCGACAGTGGATGAAATGGATGGTAAATGGTGTTGCGGGAGTGTAGTCAAAATAAAACCATGAGGAAGTGCCCTAGGAGTCCATTGGGTAGGCTAAAAAAACGAGGAGAAGGAGTATGTGGTTGATTCCCGACATTATGTAAGACTATCGGGACTCCCATCCCTAAAGGTTGAAAACAATGTGAGTTTCAAAGTGCCAAGGGGGGATATGAAGGGGACAAATCATGTGGGGGAGAGTGCTACTGGGTGATAGTACCCAAAATGCAGTGGAGGTGACAGTACTGCAAGGCCAGATATAGGGACCCTAAAGGCAAATTTCAGAGGGTGTGATTGGAGATGCAATTGAGATTCAGAGGGAATGATTACATGCCAGTGTCGATTATATATCTGAAGGGGTCGCGTTGGTATGTGATGACCAAGTACCTGCACACATGACAACCAAATACCCGACGTGAACAATATCTGAAGATAATCTAACATATAACCATTTATTTGATGATTTTGAACATGAGCATGCGTACCTGAACGAGGTATGGAAAAATGGCTCCCCAGGGGCTAAGGATGAAAAATGGCCCTGGGACTGTCTTGATGTATATGATGGGGTGTTGATCCCGTGGCTAAAGATGGATCAAAAAATGGACGCTCGAAGCTCATATAATTGAGTCTGAAAGTTTGGAAAAAAGGGCCTATATATAGTTGTAGGGCCCACATTGCCACCTCATTTGTTCTTGTTTCTATAGTCGTTAGAGAGGAGATTGCAGATCATAGGAGAGGCGACGTCGAGAGGATGTTGGGGCAAAGCCTGGTGATGATGATAGAGTGGCCCAGAGATGTTGTTATGATGACCCTGGGGCAGGGCCATCACATGCTCCTCTAGCCGATGTCAGGGGAGAGTTTGATTATTTCCACCGCCGACTAGAGGTGGTTCTACAAGGAGTGCCTGAGAGGATGTGGGTGTGGATCCAGAATGAGGGGATCTTGGAGCAATGTATTGGGTTGGCGGCAGAGTTGCAGACCTTGATCTACAGAGCTACTGTAGATGGAGTTACGATGACTGGACGGTTGCCTCTGGGACCTGAGGGACCTAGAGCTGGTGGGGTACCTCCGCCAAAGGGAGGACCTGGTACTGGAGCACTAGAGGTGCCCTGAGGATAGCTAGATATGTAGTTATGTATTTGATATAGGCTGGTGAGCCCATTTTGTATAGTTGTGACATCTAGTTTTGTATTGGTAGGGATGAGGTGATTCACCTGCCTATGGGCGATGTACTATTTTTGTAAACACTTTATGACATGTGGATTGATATATATATATATATATATATATGGATATACATTTTTGGATCTCTATGTACATGTGTGATGTGTTTGTTGTTGATGAATTTTTTTTTTTGATGAAGTGGATGATGTCTAATCTATATGATGTCTAATCTAATCTATATGTCTAATATATCCAGTTTTGATGGTTGGGGATATATTGGCCATATTGCCTTCCTCGAAAGCGTCGGGGGCAGGGATAGGGTTATTGAACCAATCTATATGCCCTGATGGGAGAAAATATTTGGTTTCGACTGCATATATAGGGTGTTGGTTAGGAGGCGTGAAGGCTTCCTGTGAAAGAAAGAGCAATTTGTGGTGGAGCGCGTCCCATGGGCAATCGGGGGTAGTTAACTCCTCGAGGATATCTTCATCACAATGAAACTGATGTGAATATAATGGATTAAGAGGAGTGACCTTGGTGACTGTCATTGTGGCATTGTCTCCTTCTGATAAAGACGTAGGAGGATTGATGGAGGGGGATTGTGATGGTTCACTCAACATAAACCAAATATCCAGATATTGTGGGTTAAAAATGGTAGTCCGGCATAAAATTTTTGTGGGGAAATTAATTGGAGAATTGGGAGGATTTGGGGGTAACTCCTCATATAAATCATCTAGGAACCATGGGGGAGAAGGGAGTGCCTCAGTTTCTAGTGGGAAGATATGAACCATATGAGTTGATGGGGTAAGAGTGTTTATCAAGTCTGTTGGAGGAGGGGGGGGTATGATTTTGAATAGGGGCTAGTTGACGACGCTTGTATTCAATGATCATAGGACATTGATATGTGAAATGATCAAGTGATTTGCATAGAGAGAAAGGACATCTCATGCATTCGTTGACTGAGATTGTGACATAATGGATGTCGGTAATAGGAGTTGGGGTGGGTGTTTGCTGAAAGCTTTGGCGTACAGTTGTTAGTGTCTGTCAAAATTGAGGTAACGTTGGACAGTGGTGTGTGTAATGGCCATATTCTGAACAGATGGTGCATGCGAATTTGGTTCGCAACCCTTTGTTACTTGTGTTCTGTGAGATAGCGACAATACTGGAGGAAGAAATCAATGGTGGTGGTGCTTGAGGGAGTTGGATGATATTACGTAACTCGGGGAGAGATGGGCATTTGTTGGTGGGATGTTTGTCTTTCTTGCATAGCGCGCAAGGAGGTTGGACGTGTGGGGGAAGTGGAGCTGTGGGATCCTTCTTCTTTTGCATGCCCCCATCTGTAGTAGGGGGGTTAGTGAGTG
>ML834877.1:9034-20310 GCA_009831015.1 Picea engelmannii
TGCTTTGATGTAGGGTACATACCTCATTAAGTCAAGGAATTTATTGACATACTCCTCCATAGTAAATTGTCCCAGTTTGAGTTCATAAAACGCTTTAGCCTTCTCGTCGAAATACCTTTCTGAGAAATACTTCTTCCAGAAGTACTTCTCAAACTATTTCCAAGACAGGTCCTCCTCGCGGACCCCTTTCATATTCTTAAGGTCTTCCCACCAGATGGAAACCTTTCCGTTCAGATTGAAAGTGGCCACTCGGGCCTTCAAGTTCTCTGAGAAATCATGGACTCTGAAATATTTCTTCAGTCCAAGTAGACAAGCTTCAGCTTCCTCTCCCTTCTTTATCTCGCCGTCGAAGGAGGGAGGTTTGGCCTTTTTGAATTCCTCAAATTTATGACTCTTAGAAGTCTTTTGCTTCTTTTGTTTCTTTTGAGAATAGGAACTGGTTCTGCTGCTGGAAGAGCCTTCTGAATCGCCAGCTTCCTTCTCAGTGGAATCGCCTGGCACGGGTCCTTTACCTCCGGGGTGGACCTTTCTGGATGTGCTTCTCTCAGTGTGGCCACTGACACGACCACGATTATGCATCTCAGGTTTATGCTGCATTTGTCGTTGTAGGTCGGATAAGCTCTGCAGTAGAACTGCATTAATTTCGGTTTGCTTTTCTTGTTCTTTCATCATCCTTTCATTATCGGCCTTGCAGCTTTACAATTCGACCATGAGACTCCTCACAGTCTCAGCTAGGCCTGGAGGGGTTCCTATTGCTCTTCTTTCGTCAGACTCTTCATCTCTGTTGTGGGAGCCTTCTCCCACCTCTTGGTGAGTCACCATTCTCTGTGTTTGTAGATTCCCGCGGTTGATCGTCCGCTTGAGTGAAAAGACAAACGCTGGCTGTTAGTCAAGAGTTAAATTCATTTTTATAAATTGTGCATAAATTCATAACTTATTTCACTTGCATACACAGTCGGGTTCTCATTTTCCAAGTTTTTAATCCTGGACAAGATAGTTAAGTCAGGGGGTTACTCCTCATAGGAGTGCTTCGAACGGAGTTTATGCGCGAATCGTGCATGAGCCCAATCAGATCGAGTGTTGTAACCATGCTCTGATACCAATTTGTAACATACCCACTATAACATAATAAAATTTTCATTTTTTCTCAAGGAACAGAATCCCTGAAGTCCTACGGGGGTCTAGTGCAGGCTAGTTCTTCCTCGTTCACCTCCCTGTGATCGTGGGTTAGGACCATAGGCCGAACAAACCAGGTGCCTTTTCATGTTTCGCGACTCAGCGATACAATTGAGTCCAATCTTGAAGGTAGAATGGTGAGGGGGCTTCGGAATGAAACCCTGGCCGTAGATCTGGGCACGCAGATTTTGGCCGTCCAGATCTACCCGCCGCTTAACGACGGAGCACTAGCTCCCTTTCTTTAGTCCCTAGTTCGATAGGACCACATACACGCCTAAATGCAGGCGCCTTTCACAACTCGCGACCTCGCGAGTCGTGAGTCGAAGACCCTCGAATTTTCTTCACAAATCACCGATACCTGAGATCACGAAATGGGTATAGCTTCCTTCTGTCAGTGTCCTCTACGCATGACCGCCAACTAGGCTAAACTCTAGCTCCTCTTGTTATTCGCCGCTTCGTGAGTTCAACGGTTGAACTCTCGTTCCTCCCTTATGCAATCCTCCGAGACTTTAAAGTCAGCGAAGGTTGACCTTCCCTTCGCGCTGCTCGCAACTCGCCCTTTCACGAGTTGTAGCGTCAAATCTTGGAACCTTCCCTTCACGAACCCTCGAGGAGCGATATTTAAATCTTCCCTCTCACGTTCTCGCTACTCGTGACTTCGTAAGTCCAAGGGTTGAGCTCTCATGCCCTTCTCTCGTGAATCCCCGAGACACGAGAAGTCAACGGAGCGTTGACTCCCTTCTCTAGACGATGTGTGTCCACCCGTCAATCACGCGGGTCCCACCTTGAAGTTTTGCCATGTGTTCTCTCGTGCTCGGCTCTCGGCACCTCGCTACTCGCAGCTTGGAGCATCCAACCTTTGGGCTCTTACCTTGCGAACCTCCGAGTTCGCGAGGTCCCTGGATCTCCGCCACCTGTCCTACTCAGATGGACGACTCAGATCCTCTCGTGGCTTTGCCACTCACGACTTAGAGCATCCAACCTTTGGTCTCTTACCTTGCGAACCTCCAAGTTTGTGAGGTCCCTGGATCTCCGCCACCTGTCCTCCTCAGATGGACGACTCAGATCCTCTCGTGGCTTCGCCACTCGCGACTTAGAGCATCCAACCTTTGGGCTCTTACCTTGTGAACCTCCGAGTTCGCGACGTCCTTGGATCTCTGCCACCTGTCCTCCTCGGATGGATGGCTCAGATCCTCTCGTGGCTTCGCCACTCGCGACTTAGAGCATCCAACCTTTGGGCTCTTACCTTGCGAACCTCCGAGTTCGCAAGATCCTTGGATCTCTGCCACGCGTCCTCACAAACGGGCGGCTTTGATCTCGTCGGGATTTCGAGACTTGTGATGTCCCAACTCCTTCGACCTCAGGAACTTCGATTTACTGATGTCGAATATCCTGACTCTCTCCGGATTTCTGACACCTGTCCTAAAGGGGGAACGGTTCAGGTTAAACCTCGGGCTTCGCCAAACGTCCACCCAAAAAGGCACTTACCTGTCCGATCCGACGGCTGACGGGTAATCGGACCAATATCTAACGGTCTAGATCCGTTCTTCCTGCGCACACTCCAGAGACTAAACTCCGAGCATCTTAGCCCGATCCAACGACCGACGAGATTTCTGATGAGATCCAACGGCTCAGATTGTCCCACCTTGTGCATTCCTCCACTACTTCGTGGATGTGGAAAGATCCATGGTCCAAATGTTCTCCTGGGTCTTGGGATCTACGATCCCGATTTCCTCGTTGTTAACGAAGATGGATGAAAAAGGGCAAGAGGTGTAACGCTCTCACTACTTCCATCAATCTGATGGTCGTGAATGACCATGGGTCTTCCGAAAAGATCTCATCCGTCGAATCGTTACTTACCCCTACGCTTCTACTTTGGAATTCTAAGAGGGTCATTCCTCCTCGTACCGGGTTAATAAGACTTGTGCGTTCAAGCCCTTTTCTGGGTTCTTGGTGAACCTTTCTAAGGAGGGAAGGTTTCTGCGACAAGATCTACTCTGGGCATCCCTGGAGATGGGTAAGGGAAAACAACTTCCAGAGAACGGGCTGGAAGCCTAACTTAGTTCAACCAAGGCATAAATAGAATTCCTTTATCTACATAAGCCATGCGTGGTTTCCTCTGTTATGAGCATATATATATTCATTCTTATCAAACACTGCACAGACATTCCTACACAGAAATCATTCACAATTTCACAGTTCTATGAGCATATACATATATATGTCAGCATATGAATTTCAAGATGCAATATGAACAAAACACTTATCAGAAATAACTTCAGAAGTGGGTGCAACTACTGAGAGGGGTGCTCATTTCCACCCAACCGTAGGTGTAGCGACTCCCAGCGGATTTACCACTAGCCACCCTCGAGCTGAGACCACGATGTTGTTGAGACTGCATCTCTCTTTCTGCCAGTGACCAGGAGTGAAGGTTGCAATCCTTCCTTTCTGCTATCACTCACTCTGCGTAATGCCAGAGTTCTCCTCGCGTCTGCCCCCTCCCATCGCTTCTACCATACGCCTTATCCTCTCGCGAGGTTGTGTGTGGCACGATTACCCTCGCGCTGATCAGGCCTGACGACTCTACGGATGGGCGGTTCACCATCCCATCCCTTGTCAAGCCGCTCGCCTACCAGCCTGCCAGACATTAAATTTGGGGGCCAGCGAGCCGCTTTTGGTTCTTCGGGCCAGTGGAGTCCAAATACGGTATTAATTCAGGGTGGAAGTTAACGCCACCTTTTCAGGTGCCTTCCATTGCCATCGTGGTATCTTTTCTCCACATCCCCTCTCAATAGTCCTGCAATAAATTCAAAATGTTATTCACATTCATTGACCTCTTCCTGCAGGTCCATTTAGATCACATATTCATACTTATGAGTCTGCCATAGTCCTTGGCCAGTCCAGTTATATTTACAAACTGGGGGAAACAGGGTGTTACACTATGGATAAGTTGTTGCAAGGTAGAGCAACTACCCTCGTGGCTTTGAAGGAAAACCTCCACATGGCCCAAAATCGTATGAAGCAACAGGCTGACCAACACTTTTCTAAACAAGTTTTCCAAAAAGGTGATCAAGTGTTTCTCAGGCTCCAACCTTACAAGCAAACATCACTCAAAGCCCATAGACACCACAAGTTGGCACCCAAATTTTATGGCCCCTATCAGATTATCAAATGTATTGGTCGAGTTGCCTACAAATTGGCACTTCCAGCTGCCTCCAAAATACATTCGACGTTCCATGTTTCATGTTTAAAGAAAGTGGTGGGTCATAATTGCAGGGTTCAAATCATCCTGCCTTAATTAGATGAAGAAGGCTCCATTTGGTTGTAGCTAAAATCCATCCTCAACGTGCGAGAGCGTCACTTGAGTGGTTGAACTGTCAAAGAAGTGTTGATCAAGTGGAAGGACACGTCTCCAGAGGATGTGACTTGGGAACCAACTGCTATACTGCAACAATTTATGCATCTTCAACCTCGAGGACAAGGTTGCTTTTGAAGGGGGAGGGCATGTTAGGATCCAACCCTAACCCCTCTTAGTTGGCCATTAGTTAGCATGATATATTTTCCATGTAATAAAGGTTGAAATTAGTTAATAAGGCCTATTAAATAAATGTGAACAAGTCAATGTAAGAAGACCTAATAGAAGCTTCTGCTTCTAAAAAGATATTCCTCTAGAATGTTCTGAAAAGATCTTCCACTTCTAAAAAGATCTTCCTCTTGAAGCTTTCTTGGTGTTATCAATATTATATTTCTACTCTCTGTTGAATGTTCTTGTTATTCTTGGGGTATATTTTCTTGTTGTGTTATCTTTTTCAGGTTAATCATATTACATGTTTGGTGACCATTGTTAATTGTTAATAACAAACCACCTTATGATTGTCCCAAATAATTATGTTTATGCACTTGTATTGCAAAAGTGATCGATGGATCACATAGAGGCAAAACCATGCATATCATATATCATTGGAAATCTTTCAGAAAGTACAAAATGGTGGAAGCATTGACTATGTGGAGCAAAGGTATATGATGACACATTTTAATCCTCAAAAACAATTCAACACATGACCATTCCAAATAACCAAGTTTATGAACTTAGAATTATGAAAGTTGTCAGCAGATCACCGGGAGGAAAAAATATGCATTTCATATGTCAACGAAAAGCTTTTGGAGAGTACTAGAAGGTGGAAGCATATATTATTTAAAAAAGAGGTGTCTTGTAACAATTTATAATCACCCATAACAAACCACCTTGTGACCACCCCCAAATAATGTTGTTTATGTACTTAATATTGTGAAAGTTTCCAATGAATCATTGAGAGATGAAACCATGTGTATTATATATAACTATAAATCTCTCAAAGATTACTAAACAATGGAAGCATAATTATGTAATGTGGAACTAGTTACAAATTTCAATCCTTGAAATGCCACCTCGTGATCATCTCAAATAACTATGTTTATATACTCAAAACACACGTGTTGTTCATTTATCCATGCATTGGGGGGTTAAAGACCCAGGGTTCATCGAGCTTTACCAACAAAACCCCAAGGCATCGACTGATCCGGATTTTATGAGCTAGATTATTAACAGATGCTTAACACAAAATAACAGAGATACAATAAAATTAGTTTTCTATTCAATAAGGAAATAAGTTGAAATTGTAAAATGCAGCAGCAAACAAGCTTGCTATAATGGCGGCGGTTTATCTTTGAGAAGAGATGTGACGGCTGCGCTCATTCGCAAGAAGCTGGTTACAATGAGGTTCTAAAGGCCTTTTACAATAAACATGAATGTCAAAAACCCTAGACATCCAAAAACCTAACCCTAGGAGATGAAGCGCCAAAAGTCACATGGACCCCGTTTGGGTAAGTCAGCACATCAACTTCTCGGGGTCGTAACTTTTGCATACGATCTTCGTTTGACGCGCTCAATACCTTGTTAGAAATATCTATCCGAGGACTAGAACTTTGATGTGAGAAACATTGAAGGACTCTCATTGTTGCTCCTCATTTTCCCAAAAAAACGTTGTTTAGGGCCTCAAAACGGCTCCGAAAGTTCATGACCCGAAAAACTGCTAAAAATAGTAAATTACCAAAATTGCCAGAAACTATTTTGAGCTAGTTGGAAAAGGTGGGTGGCCATCGATATCAACCTGGATTAATCCTCCCTCCTTAGGAAGCAATGGTCTCCATTGCATTGAGTTCCCCCATCAGATGAGGAAATTTCTGCTGAATTTGGCCTCGGGTGAGCCACTTGCCTTGGTGCAGGAATTGCCCTGCTTTGACAACTTGATAAAGCTGGATCCTTTGTTGTCGAGTGCCCTTTATTTGTGTGTCTACAATCTGATCACTGGATGCCTATTGTATGCAGTCGGGGTTGAGCTCTGTTGGTGTCAGTTGTTCTGCTACTTCTGAGGTGTCCAATAATGGTGGGAAATAAGGCCAAAGGAGATCCACGTTGAACACTGGATGCAGGCCAAGGAAAGGAGGAATGTTGAGCTCAAAATGATTATCCCCCACAACCTTGGTGATGGTGTGCGACCCATAACGGAGTGGGAGAAGCTTTCGATGGGGTCTTGTAAGGCGTTCTTTCTGCAAGTGCAACCAAACTTTGTTACCCACCTGAAACTTATGTGGCACCCGATGTTGATCATGGCACTACTTGTACTTGTCACTAGACTTATGTAGGATATCCTGAACCTGTTGGCGGATGTGTTGGATCCGCTCAATGGATCGGGTGGCTTTGTCAGCTTCAGTTGGAGCAGGATATGAGTCGGTCAAGGTGACCGCAAGGGGGAGTGCAACATCTATGGAACCCAATGGTTGGAATCCCAACCCCACCTGAAAGGGATTGTGGTTGGTTGAGCTATGTAGGCCTCGGTTGTAGATATGTTGGAAATAGGGAAGCCTCTCATCCCATGTGCGAGGGTGCTTGGAATTATACATGCACAGGATATGCACAATCATTCAATTTACGACCTCGGTTTGGCCATCTGTCTGGGGGTGGAAGGTCGTGGATTTGGTGAGCTTGGTGTCCAATAGTGACCAGAGGCTCGACTAGAATGTGCTGAGAAATCGAATGTCCTGATCAAAGACAATGGTTTGTGGGATTCCAAAATGTACCCAGACTCGTTCAAAGAAGAGTTTGGCAGTGGCCTCTGCTGTGATGCTCTTCTTGTAGGCAATCGGAATCGCCATCTTAGAAAAGCGATCAACAACCAAAAAACATAGTTATTTCTCTGCTTGGTGGACTGGAGGCCCGACATGTAGTCCATTGAGATGGATTCCCATGGCCTGTCAGGAGTAGGAAGAGGAGTGTACAGGCCCCGTTTCTTAGTGGTCGGTTTGGCAATAGCGTAGACATTGCAGGACCTGATACACTTGTTGACCTCATGTTGAAGTTTTAGCCAGTAGAAATGTTTCTGTAGCATCACCATTGTTTTTTTGATGTCGAAGTGTCCTGCCACCCGACTGTAGTGGGATTCCCAGATCAACTTTACTCGCTCGCTTGATGGAATGTAGATATGGCCCAGATGACGCAACAACCCATCCTGAAGATGGAAATTATCAACAACTTCATTTGCACCCAACATTTGGTAGGTGGTGGTGAAGTACAGGTCTGTTTCATAGAGTTGGGGCCATCCATAGGTCTCATGGCCGCAAGAGTCTAGCACCATGGTGAGTACCGCGAATGGCGATCTACTGAGGCAATCAACGACATTGTTGGTGCTTCCTATTTTATACTTGATGTTGAGGTGGAATTACTGCAAATATGTGGAACACTTTTGATGGCAGTCATTCTATAAATTTCCTTGTGTCTGCATGAACTGCAGTGGCATATGATCAGTGTGGATGATTGTCTCCTTCCCAAGAATGTAATGTCTCCACTGGTGGTAGGCTTGCATAATGGAGTACATTTCTTTGTCGTAAGTAGGGTACTTACGGACAACATCTGATAGTGTCTCACTATGACAGGTCACGAGGTGACCGTGTTGAGTGAGAACGACGCCCACAACATAGTCTGAAGCATCTGTCTCGATCTCAAAGGGTTGTTGCAGGTCTAGTAGTGAAAGTATTGGGGTTGAGCTCAAGCACTACTTCAAATCATTGAACACTTGGTGTTGGGACTAGCCCCACACAAATTTTGCCTTACCACCACCCCTGGTTATTTGGTCGAGGGCCCATGCAATATGGGAGAATCCCAATATGAACCTGCGGTAGAAATTGGCAAGGCCCGAGAAGCTCAGTGAGTGTGGTTGGGGTTGGCCAGTCACGGATGACTTGGATCTTGGCTGGATCCACATGTATGCCATGTTGATCAATGATGTAGCCCAGGTAATGGACCTTGTCCATGTCGAAGGAGAATTTTTCCAAGTTGGCGTATAGCTTGTGCTATCGCAGGGTGTGCAAAACCTGCTAAATATGTTGCAAGTGTTCTGCCCAAGTCTTGTTGTAAATGAGAATGTCATCCAGATACACCACTACAAAAGTGTTGGTGAATGGTTGCAAGATATCATCCATCATCCTCATGAAAGTGGTTGGAGCATTTGTCAAACCAAAGGGCATGACCAACCATTCAAAAATGCCTTCCTTTGACTTGAAGGCGGTCTTCCATACATCTGTTTGTTCTATCGGGACATGGTGGTAGCCAGACTTCAAATCAATCATACTGAAGTATTTGGCCCCCGTGAGTTGATCAAGGAGGTCGTTGATTCGGGGAATCGGGTACTGGTTTCAGACTATGATTTTATTCAGATCCCGATAATCAATGTAGAGTCTCCAGGTTCCATCTTTCTTCTGTACCAACACAATTGGGCTCCCAGAAGGTGATGAGTTGGGACAGATGTGCCCCTTATGGAGCAGTTCTTGGATCTGTCATTTGATCTCCTCATTATCTAACAGAGAGGGATGATAGACTGGCCCATTGGGCAGTGGTGTGTTGGGGGTCAGATCGATGGGGTGCTTGACCTGACAGTGCAGAGGTACCTCGGTAGGTGAGGAGAAGATATCTGAGTATTCTTCCATGACCTTATCTACTTGCTTCTGCTGTGTGGAGAGGTCGACTGCAGAGACCCTGGATGTGGTTGTGATCTTTCGCTCATTATGAGAGCGAATCACGAAGAAGACAAACTTCCCCGTCTGAGAGATGACCTTCCTGCATTTCTTAGTAGAGATCAAGGAAATAAAACTAGGTGGGACTGCCTAGGGTATCTTGTACAATTTCTCATTCAAAGTAATAATAACACTATGAGGCCTACACTCATATACAACATGACATTTCCATAAATAAGGTTGCCCCAAAAGAACATCACAAACTTCGAGAGGAGCAACATCACACAATACCTCGTCTTTGAAGGGCTTGATGTCATACGATAGTTGACATTGTTGGATGATGCAGAGATCGTTTCCTTGGCGGAGCCATCCAATGGTGTAGGGTTGCAGGTGCGACATTGTCGGCAGGGCCAACCGCTTGATGACCTCTGTTGAGATGAGGTTCTTTTTGTTGAAATAATGTAACTGCGAAGAGCATTCTTACTATTAGTTTGGTATTGGATTAAATCCCCATTGTGGATTAATCATGTTATTATTATTATTGGATTAAATCCCCATTGAGGATTAATCATGTCATTATAATAATTATTGTTATTATATTAATCCCCATTGAGGATTAATCATGTCGGTAATTGTATAAGGACCAAATCCCCTTTTGCGGATTGGTCATCGGACAATTACAAAGTGTTGAATACGAAGTCGGCCCCAGCAGTTATAATGGAAGGGCCAAAATTAATTAAAGGTGGGTTTACCCACCTAGAGTGAGAGGTCGGCCCTACCAGATGGTGACTCTTCACACGTGCCAGATTGATATAAATAAGAGGCTAGTGCCTCACTTCGAACACACACCTCACTTGCTCATTCTCTTATGAGGCAAGCTGCAATTTCAAGTTGGAGAGAGGAGAAGAAGGGTGGCGCATCTCTTGGGGAGGACTTTCTGTATTGGTTTGAGTTATCTCTTAAACATTGTATAAGCCATTTATGATAAGGAAGTTTTTGCTGGGTTTTCTTCCCCTAGAGGGTTTCCCAGGATAAATGTTGTGTCTCTTGTGAATGTGTATTTCTCAGTGATCTTGTTCTTATTATGCTTATATAATGAAATTCAAAGAACTATAATAATGGCATAAACATTAACATGGTATCAGAGCCAACCTAAAGAAAGCACAATTTGCAAGAGGAAAAACGTCACTGTTACCGTACCCCAAAATTAGGGTTTTGCAAAAGTGAATCTTTTCATCTCCCTAACCACCTAGAAAGTTGTGCCCTCCCCCAAGGATCATTTTGTCACTTAGAGCGCACCTTTTCAGTGGCTATATCTCTCGGAAAGTGAAACCCTAGTTTCACAAAGTACCAAAAAACCAGAAAACCAGAGTACCAGAAGTACCAGAGTACCAGAAAACCAGAAGCACCAGTCCAGAAATCCACAGATCAGATTTGAAGGGGTAAAAGTTGGATTTTCGAAATTCCGACTGCACCAGCTAACTCGCCTCAGCTCAGAGCACCTATCCCCTGGATCATAATTTCAAAATTTGAAGTTTGAAAAATTAGGGTTTCCTCATAAAACCCGAAGTTGCAGTTGCAGTTGCAGCCGTAGAACTAGTTGCAATCACCCTTGAAGTTTTTGGTAATGATTACCGCTGCTACCAGATGGAGCCACTACCTGCAAATGCTATTACAACATATTGTCTTAGTACAATAGACAGGTTGAAGAAAGTACTAGTCACTTGAGTGAAGGAGAACTGGAAGAAAAGCAAGCACTCACTCTTGAGGACAAGGCTCCAGGTTTGATTAATCAAGATTCAAAGGTATAGATGACAAGCTAATGACTTTAGTTGAGATAGAAATCATCGTAAAGTATTATACTTGATAACATGTGAGAATACTTTGTCTGATATGACTAACACCTCATCTAGGAGAAACCTCATGTGTTAGTTCCAGGTTGCCATGGAAGAATGCTTGGTCACAACACTAAGAGAGTGTTGACCTCATTTCGTATTGTATTCCTTACCTTTAATCTTTGCTAAATTATAAGTAATAGCTCTAAAGGAGCT
>ML834877.1:24287-34623 GCA_009831015.1 Picea engelmannii
CTGGGTTTTCTTCCCCTAGAGGGTTTCCCAGGATAAATGTTGTGTCTCTTGTGAATGTGTATTTCTCAGTGATCTTGTTCTTATTATGCTCTTATCTAATGAAATGCAAAGAACTATAATAATGGCATAAACATTAACACTTTTGGATACCGCTATCAACGATGAAGTGCAGCGGGATGCCTTTTACCCAAATATGTGAATGGAAGAGGCGCTCTCCTTCTTCTATCTCATTTGGTTCACCAGGCTGGAGCTTGGTGGTGGCAACAGTGGCACTAGGTTCCACGTCAATGATCCATCTTCCCCTTTCTGGTTCTGACTCAGAGTCAAAACCCACATCTGATTCAGAGGCTTTCACTTCAACCACCAACGACTGCTTTGAGCGGTAGTCAACAGTGCTATGCCAAGGGCTCTTATGGAAGTCGCACCATTTCCCGGTATCTTTCTTTATCTTTTTCGATGTCCTTCTTTGCTTGCGGCTTGGTCTGGTTGTCCTGATATTGTCCATCTTTGATCTGTCCTTTGTTTTATGGGTTGGGGCCACCCTTTCTTGGATTTTGCTGTGAGGGGTTCCCAGGCCCAAATTGTCGCGTCTTTTGTTTGAGCTTCTGCTCGATTTTGACGCCATATCGGTAGGTCGCGCCCAAGGACGAGATGTCCAGAAATTCCATTTCATTCTAGATGTATCTATGTAGAGCACCATGATACTTGAGCACCAAATATTGCTCTGAATCTTTGATACTCAGCTTGGTGCGCAAGGTATGGAAGATATTTGTGAACTCTGGCACTGCTTGGTCTCTTTCTTGCCGCAGTGTGGTCCATTTGGTATACAAGTCATCATAACTTCCGACAGGGTAGTATTGTTCCTTAATAGCATCCCTGAAGGATTCCCAAGTGGTTGTGACTGTAAATAATGAGGGTTCCTCTATTTCCTTTTGCTCACAGAAAGTTTCCCACCAATCTTTGACATGGGGAACGACTTTGAGGAGTGCAAAAGTAATATTTTCTCTATTTGAAAAGTTATGGATAGAAAAATACCCTTCTAGTAGATTCAACCACTTGTCTACAACATCTACATCTATCTGACCTTCAAATACAGGAATATCGAAGTTGATTTGTACCTTGGAGGGGACGGTGCCTCCGCTCGAAGAAGCTGCATCGCCTGTTGGTAGCCGTCGAAGGATTTGCGCGAAACTATCCATCATCTCATTCCTCTGTTGCATAAGGGCTTCCTCAAGCAACATTTTGAAAGGATCTCCTGTCCCATCATCTTTATTTTCTCCTTCCATGAGAGGTTGCTTGGGCATGAGAGAGATTTTGTCCTAAAGAGAAGCAAGCTCAAGACCCAATTCTTTGTACTCCGACCTCGTTGGGGACATGCATTAAGACGACAAGGAGCAAACCCCTCTGATCCAGATTTTATGAGTAGAATGAAATGACTACATATTATTAACAAATTCTTAACACAAAATAATAGAGATACAATAAAATTGATTTTCTATTCAACAAGGAAATAAGTTGACACTGTAAAATGGAGCAGAAAAGAAGCTTTCTAGAATGGTGGCGACTTATCTCTGAGAAGAGATGTGACGGTTGCACTCATTCGCAAGAAGCCGGTTATAATGAGGCTCTGAAGGCATTTTTACAACAAACAGGAATGTCAAAAACCCTAGACATAAAAAAACCTAACCCTAAGAGATGAAGTGCCAAAAGTCATGTGGACCTCGTTTGGGTAAGTCAGTACATCAACTTCTCGGGGTCGTAACTTTTGCATACGATCTTCGTTTGACGCTCTCAATACCTCGTTAGAAAGATCTATCCAAGGACTACAACTTTGATGTCAACAACATCGAGGGAATTTCCATGTTTCTCCCCGTTTTTCCAAAAAAACATTTTTTAGGGCCTCAAAACGACTCTAGAAGTTCAGGACCCAAAAAACTGCTAAACATAGTAAATTACCAAAATTGCCAAAAACTGTTTTGAGCCAGTTGGAAAAGGTGGGCAGTCACCGATATCCACCTGGATCATCGACATATTCAATCTTCAATCGAGAACCAAAGAAGGTCTCACCTGAGACGTTGTGAGAATCACAAAGACCATTAGTCTTGTGTCATATGTGAAGAGACAACACATACATGAAAACTTCTTAGGAGTAAACCCATTCATTCATTCATAACAAAGTGACAACTTACCATATACAAGAAACTAAACATACATATATTCAAACATTGTTATCCCCTAGCCTAGGGATAACTAAAGAGATTATGTCTCGAGGCCCACAGGTCCTAGACATGCAGTACCGAGAGCCAAATTGACTTGAGCATGGCCCTGGAGGGCCCATCCTTTTCTTCTTCAACGCCTCCACTTTGTCAACAGCAGTACTATTCATCACATCGGCCTGGTGTTGCAGCAGAAATGGATCTTGCTCCACGAGGTAATGAGTCTGGGTATCATGGTATCTGTCACTCTGATTCTTGAAACATTTGAAATTGTGCATTTAATTCTTTTTTGCTTCTAACGTGTGCTTGGACCTTATGCCTTTCCACTTGAACATACCTGGAGGGAATGACATGATGCCCTAGTAAGTTGGTTCCATAGGGTTTGAGTTTCCACTGGGGGGATTCATGAAAGGCCATCGTTCGTTCCCACCATACTTTCCACGTTTCATCTTTCTCCCGCTCATCCATCCCATTACACTGGTCCAGGCATTGGGTTGGCCAAATATCTAAGGGTTGTACCTTGCCTTGTGGGGAGAAGGAGATAAAGGCCCAGAGGGTAAAATTAGTTGGCAAAAGACAAAATCCAAAAGAATAAAACCTTGAGATGCTTCGCCTAGGGATCCCTAAGAAAGTAATAAAAAGCTTCTCAGCAAGAAACAAAGGGATCCATAAAAAATAATAAATCAAGACCTAGTTGGAGGATAGGGGGTCTCATCTCAAGCCATCCTATTAGGTCCATGGGCATGTAGCGGTATGACACTACCAACAATTGGTCACCACTCCAGGGTAGTGGTTCCTGGTGGCATAGCCAAGAGAAAGGGGGTCTCATCACGAGCCAACCTTCTCATTTCCGTGAAATGCTTGTGGGTAACATTGCCACCATTGGTCACCACGCTAGAGCAGTGTCCCCTAACTAGCCTCTTGAAATAAAAAAAACAATGAGAATAAAAGATAAAAGGCATGAATGGGCTTGGAAACATTTGCATCCATGACAAGGTGCAGCTCACCCTCTTCAGAGGCACCCACAGGTAAGCCATACATTTTCCTGCTATCACTGCACCCATTGCCTAGACATCCCTTACCACCTCATCAACTCACGTGGACTAGATTTGTCTTCACACGGGAACATCCCACATCCAATGAGCACTAGCCCAACAGGACGTCCTAGCATCCCCTCCAAACTTGGCTTGTAGAATAGCATAACGTCTTTGAGCACTTGTTGGGGTAAAGGGGGTTTCATCCACATGTTTAAATAACTTGATGATTAGATGTGATTGGCATTGCTACGATCCCTGTGACTTATGAGCCCATGGAGGGCGTATTCGTTGATGTTGCAAGGCCACACCCGATGGAAAGGTACATATGTGGAGATGATTAGTTTCGAATTCCATAGGGCTAAAATCCCACCAGATGGATGTTGAGACCCCAACCATGGGCATAGACAGATCAAGGGATTGCACCAAAGAGAGAGGAGGAGGTTTCACCAGGGACAACCTAGCAGACTTGGACCCAGTGGGGTTGTGCCCTTTCCACTATGATGTAGGCCTTGGAAGGCCCATGAAGTCACCCAGGTCACCCATGATGTTACCCAACATTTTTGGATGCTTTGGAGGCAGTTGTGTGCCAAGTGGCACGTGTGGCAAGATCCTGAGGCCCAAGGAGGCCTAACGTTTTGCTCCAGGAGGCCAACGTTGCCCAAAAAGGGCCTAATGTCACTCTAAAAGGGCATGACATCACCTTTACAACTTGTTTTAGGGTAATTATGACATTTAATGTAAAAATTGGATATTATGTGTAACATGCCATGTCGGCCTTTTTGACCTAATTCTGGTCATTAGTATTGTATAAATAAGGGGAAAATCACTCTTATTTTTCATCATCTTTCACTCACACTTGTGAGGACTGAAATTTGCGCCCTCCTTAGGGTTTCTTGGCGGAAATTTTAGGTGCACTTGTTGAGGAACCCTTAATTTGGATTATTTTGGCAAGTTTCTTGGTGGATGTGTTCAACTAGGGTACTTCTTGATGAATTCTTGATGTATCTAAGCGATATTTCTGCAATTCTTCTTAATTGAATGGTTATAGTTTTATTTATCTTGCATTTACATTCACGATTATGAAATTGCCTGATTAAACCCTAGTAAGACTAGCACATCTTATTGTCCTAGCTTTAAAAGCCTTCGCCTATTAGATCTTGTCAAAAGGCCATTTTTCTTGAAGCATGTGCTAAGGCCTTGTCATTGCAACACCTTAATATCCATTGCTTCATCTTAGCCAATTTTTGCTTCATCATTGGGTTAAAGATGGAGGAAATCTACTAAGGCCTAGGGTTACCTACACCTTAGTAGCTAGTTTCCCCTTAGGGTTTGATAATTAGAGCCTTGGGTTACCAACACTCCAATCTATCAATCTCTCTTGTCTTTGAATCTCCTACTATCATTTTTCTTCAACATTTGTTGTTGCATTATTGACTCCATTTTCCCTAAAAGCACTAGTCTAAGTCCTCTTTTGAGTAATTGATCAAAACAACCATCAAAACCTATTCTTTGAGCATCCTACTAACCATTTCTAACCCTAGAATAGCCTAACCTACCAACAATATTGTTATTGTTACTAAAGTAAGTTACAACCATTAATTGCAACATTAAAAGCTTCTAAAAACAATTAAAAAGGTTGATTTCTACATTGTCTTGTTTGCTTCTAACAAATGCTAGTATTATGATTTCAATGGTTAATGATTCTTAGTCATTTTGAAGCTATTTCAAGGAATTTAATATGAAGTATTTCCCTATAAATATTGTTTTTATAATTTTCTGTTTACTTCATCATATTCAACAAATTGCTTTTATCGAGAAAGTCTATGGTTTTATGAAGTGCTAACCAACAAGTGTACTTGCAAATATATATAGTTTATTGTTGCTTTGTTCCGGGCAGGTACACCTTAACACATTACCATTTCATTGGTTATAAAACTGGGACTTTTTGATGAGTCTTGACTTGTGAGAAGGGATATGTATCTAGCCATTTTGACCTTGCCTTCTCAAACCCCCAGGTCACCGAGGACATCTCCCCTGGTCCTACCACCCTAAATAGAAAGAGACATCCTATTGAGGTGACAGTGATAGGATTAGTCTCCAGTTACGCCAATTTGCTCTCCTTTAACCTTTCCTTCTATCAAAGTACAAATTGTGCGATAACATTTTAGCGTCGTTGTCGGGGAACACTGAGTCAATATCCCTCAAACGACACTTTTTCGGTAAGCCTTTATCCAGAGAAATTTTCTTACAAGCTTACCTAGCAACTCCACTGAGGGTGATTCCCTTTTTCCTTTGATAATTTCAAGAAAATTATCTGGTGACTCCACAATCCACAAGGAGGTACAACAACCCTCCCCAATCCTTTAGAAGAAAGCCTCCCCAAAACTCTCATGTAGTAAAATCACTTTTTGGAGGCAATCTTCCCTTAAACACAATGTCTAGCATGGGAACTCAGACCACCATTCCAAACCAAGCCAATAATCAAAGGCAATAGTCATCCAATCTTTTCAAACCACTAGACATGACAGCTATACCGCGCTACCCTAGGCAAATGCCCCCCAAGTATGAAAAATGGTTTCCTAAGTTCACCGGAAATGATGTAATCAGTGGCGAGGATCACATGAGCAATTTTTGGGCATTCTTCAAGCTTCATCCCATTAGTGATGATGCTGAAGATTTGGCTATGAAATTGTTCTCTGCTACCCTCCATGATGGCGCAAGGCGTTGGTACAATAGTCTTCCTGATGGCAGTATTAAAACCATGGATAAGTTAGAAGAAGTTTTCCTCAAACGATGGAGTATCAAGGAAGACCCCAACATGCTACTAATAAGGCTTAATAACCTCGTAAAATAGGATGATACCATTAGATAATTCCACAACAGGTTTGAAACCCTATTGCAAAAAATCCCTCTAAGTCATCATCCATCTCATAGTTTCCTTCTGTTCATTTATACCAAATCCTTTACTGGTCAACTAGGGTATCTCCTCACAGATAAAAACCCTCAAACGATCCAAGAAGCCCAAGAAGTAGCCACAAGGATCGAAGACAACCTTTTATCATCCAAATTTGAACCTTTCTCAGCCCCAAGAGTCATAATGGACACTAAACCTAAGATAGTCCACAATGTTGAACCTACCTCAGACATCAATGCTAGCTTGGCAAAGTTGCAACTGACTATAGATGGCATGGTAAAAACCCAAGAACTAATGATGAATAGGATTGTCAATCTAGAAAGGACTCAACATCAAGCCCCTAGGGTTCAATACAAGGGTCAATTACAGAAAGGGAACCAAATTTTTAGACCAAAGAATGATCAAGAGGTTCCAAATACTTTAGATCCTGCAAATGTGGTGGATGAAAACCCTTGGTGCCTGCAATGCAGCGAGTCACATTGGGAACATGAGTGTCCTTACAACAATGGAGGTCATGACCAAGTAAACATAATGGACCATACCATAGAGGACCCCCAAATATGCCTTAATATTTCCCCTAAGGAACATCAAGAGGGCATAAAGGAAGCAACCAGGAAGGCTAGGATGGAGGTAATATATAACTTGGACCAAGAATCAAGAGACAATTTGAAGAAACAAGAGTTCCAAGTGTATATTAGACAAAAGAAATTGAACCAACCTCTCTCTACCAGTCCTATAGTATCCCAAACGAGGCGTCCACCCATGAACATCCTCCTTCGTAAGAATCCTCTCAAGACTGAAAGAGTGGACTTAAACTTTGACTTTGAAGGGGAATTATCCAAGATGCATGTGACCATCCCCTTGAGAGAAGTCATCAAGGTACCATCCGTCAAAGAAAGATTTGATAATTTCTTCAAAGGATTAGATGGACCAATGGACCCTCCTATTATGCTACAAGATGATCACTTTAGGGCCCAATATGATGAACACCCACCTTTCTTCATGACCTTATTGATAAATAGAAAGTGCCTTAACAACTGTATGATCTATTCAAGGATAGGTGCCAACATGGTGTCTCTAAAGGTCATGGAACAATTGGGCCTAAAAGTCACATGACCTTACATAAATGTTTGTGGCTTTGAGTCTAGAGCCATACCCAACATGGGGTGATTGAAAATGTGGAAGTATGCCTGGGAAGATACCCCAAGAAACTGATCCATATGGACATTGTAGTAGTAGATGTCCCGGATGTGTGGGGAATGTTGTTGTCCAGGAAATTTGCTGCAATGCTGGGAGGCACTCTAGAGATGGACCTTACTTATATCAATGTGCCTATGAACGATGGAACAATAAGTTGTCTCCCAAATGTGCCAATGACCAGAATCCATGTGCAAGAAATTAATACCCACATCAAAACTGAAAAAGCACACGAGCCAATCATAGAGAGTCTTCCTGAGTTTTCTCCCGATGATGTGCCTTTTTCTATGGAGAAAGACTTTGATCAGATACAATGGTCGAAGAAGGAAGATTATCAGCAACTCCTGAACAAGTATAAATACAAGGAAGTTGGGGCTGTCAGGTTATTAAAGAAAGGAGAAGACAATGTATTGATCCAGCCATCCCAACAAGAAGTTTTCACAGTAGAGTCCCACCCTCCTCCCTCTACATAGTACACCAGGGTTGTTAAGGAAATAACCAAATTCAAGACCAGAGATTACAAAGAGGGAGACACAGTGTGGATGCAGAACACAAAGAAGGCAGAGCCTACTAATGTCAAGGGAAATGCACAATTTTGGATTGGACCCTTCAAAGTTGGAAGAAAGTCAGTCAATGATGCCTACTACTTGTCTACATTGGAAGGAACAAGGTGCCTATTACTAGTTAGGGGGCACCTCCTCAAACCCCATTAGGGGGAAGAGACTTGAATTCACAAGTATGTCTAGGTAAGTAGGTAGGCATTTGGATTCATTGTATATACCATTTGCATTTCATGCTAGAGTAGTTTGTATTTCCATTTGTACATATGCTTGCTTTCATATATGTATTATATATATATATATATATATATATATATATATATATATATATATATATATATATATATATATATATATATATGAGTTAGGGGTGATATCACCACCCCAAATGATTACTAATAGTTTTATGTTGAGATCAAGCAGGTCACAGGTTATGCTAGATATGTTGAGGTTCTCATGCACTCTATGGTGAGCACATGTCCCCGAGTTGGAGCCAGATGTTATCCCCTAACCCAGGGATAACTAAGGAGATTATATCTCGAGGCCCACATGTCCTAGACATGGAGTACCGAGAGTCAGATCGACTTGAGCATGGCCCTGGAGGGCCCATCCTTTTCTTCTTCAATGCCTCCACTTTGTTAGCAACAACACCATCCATCACATTGACATGGTCCTGCAGCAGAAATGGATCTTGCTCCATGAGGTAATGAGTCTGGGTATCATGGTATGTGTCACTCTGATTCTCAAAACATTTGAATATGTGCATTTAATTCTTTTTTGCTTCTAATGTGTGCTTGGACCTTATGCCTTTCCATTTAACCATACTTGGGGGGAATGACATGATGCCCTAGTAAGATGGTTCCATAGGGTTTGAGTTTCCATAGGGGGGATTCATGAAAGGTCATCGTCTGTTCCCACCATACTTACCACCTTTCATCTTTTTTCCTCTCATCCATCCCATTACACTGGTCTAGGCATTGGGTTGGCCAAATATCTAAGGGTTGTACCTTGCCTTGTGGGAAGAAGGGGATAAAGGCCCAGAGGGTAAAAGTAGTTGGCAAAAGACAAAATCCAAAAGAATGAAACCTTGAGATGCTTCACCCAGGGATCCCCAAGAAAGCAATAAAAAGATTCTCAATAAGAAACAGAGGGACCCATAAAAAATAATAAATCAAGACCTGGTTGGAGGATATGGGGTCTCATCACGAGCCAACCTATTAGGTCCATGGGAATGTAGCGGTATGACACTACCAAAAGCTAGTCACCATGCAAGGGTAGTGGCTCTTGGTGGCATATCCAAGAGAAAGGGGGTCTCATCACGAGCAACCCTTCTCATTTTCATGAAATGCTTGTGGGTAACATTGCCACCACTGGCCACCACGTCAGGGCAGTGTCCCCTAACTAGTCTCTTGAAATAAAAAAAACAATGAGAATAAAATATAAAAGGCATGAATGGGCTTGGAAACATTTGCATACATGAAAAGGTGCAGCTCACCCTCTTCAGAGGCACCCACAGGTAAGCCATACATTTCCTTTCTATCACTGCACCCATTGCCCAGATATCCCTTGCCACCTCATCCACTCACATGGCCTGGATTTGTCTTCACCCAGGAACATCCCACATCCAATGAGCACTAGCCCAATAGGACGTCCTAACATCCCCTCCAAACTTGTCTTGTAGAATAGTATAACGTCTTTGAGCACTTGTCCGGGTAAATGGGGTTTCCTGGACATGTTTAAATAACTTGATGATTATATGTGATTGACATTGTTATGATCCTTATGACTTATGATCCCATGGAGGATGTATTTATTGATGTCGCAGGGCTACACCTGATGGACAGGTACATATGGGGAGATGATTAGTTCAGACCTCCATAGGGCTAAAATCCCACAAGACAGATGTTGAGACCCTAGCCAAGGGCAGAGATAGGTCAAGGGATTGCACCAGAGAGAGAGGAGGACATTTCACTAGGGAAAACCTAGCAGACTTGGACCTAGGGGGGTTGTGCCCTTTCCACCATGATGTAGTCCTTGGAAGGCCCATGACGTCAACCAGGTCACTGATGATGTCACCCAACGTTTTTGGATGCTTTGGAGGCAGTTTTGTGCCAAGTGGTAGGATCCTGATGCCCAAGGAGGCCTAACATTTTGCTCCAGAAGGTGAACGTTGCCCAAAAAGGGCCCACCGTCACTCTAAAAGGGCATGACGTCACATGTACAACTTGTTTTAGGGTTTAATTATGACATTTAATGTATGGCATCAGGCGCATCTTCATCAAGCGACCACTTTGGAGGCACCTCGGCTTTCAAGGTACAGGTTAATTTTGATATTCCCGTATTTGAAGGTCAAATAGATGCAGATGCCCTAGATAAATGGTTAAATCTGCTAGAAGGTTATTTCTCTGTTCA
>ML834878.1:0-23108 GCA_009831015.1 Picea engelmannii
TCTATACCCTTGCTTGAACATCTACAAATCATTTCAGTTATCAGTTCGCATATTCTAACTTCATACTTTGGGGGGCATTCTGTTACACGTCAAATTTACTCAACTGGATAAGTGTCGCATATTCCTCTCAATTGTCGTAAGTGTCGCATCTTCCTTACAACTTTCGCAAGTGTTGCAAGTTGTTCATAAGTGTCGCAAACGTTGTTCAAGCATACTGCCTTAACGACGACACTAAGGAGGAACTTAAAACATCTCATACACTGGGTTTGAGGAAGGAGAATTGTTTAACTGAAGTCAAGGAACTCTTAACACTTGAAAAGAGCTTTTGATCAAAGGTTTTAGGGGTGAGCACTCCCCTATATCAGTCTAGGGAGCATTGGCGCTCCCCTACAAGGCTTCAGGGAGCGTTATAACGCTCCCCTGCCCCCTCTGAAGGAGCGCTATCCACCTTTAAGGCGTTGGCGCTCCCCTCAAGCTTCTTAGGGAGTGCTACAGTGCTCTGATGCCCCTTTTGAGGGAGCGCTGCCTAATCTGAGGCAGTAGTTGGCCCGTTAAGGAGAATAAGGGGAGGATATTTCAAGATTGGAAGGCAGTTTCATTCGAATTCTTGGTTTCATCAGGAGATCCTTGATCTAAGGAGGAGGTTCCTCAACTTGTTCTAAAGATAACTCAAGAGGTTAAGCTCCTCTTAACCTATATAAGCAAGCTCTATGATGGTGAAAAAGGGGAAGAATTGCTAGCATGAAACCTATGATCTCATAAGAAACGCACAGTCAGCCAAAGGAGATTGATCAGTGAAGTTGTTGTTATCCGGGTTGTGGATCTTTCAGGCAAGGGTTAGACGAAGGGGACTTGACGAAGCTATCACATTCGCATCTACAATTGTAAGTACTGTTGTCTTTATTCTCATCAATATGACACGCTTGGCATGTTTCTTTCTAGTTTTTTTCTAATGTTACATGAACTTGTCATTGATAGATAGATCTGTTTTCAAACTAATACCAATAGAGTAGGAAGTGGTTGTATCTTGTTTGTCTACAGGACTCAGCGAGGAGAAAAGTATCGGAGCTCAACTCGGAGCATGCAGGGACAAATGTCGATAAAGAGGTACTTATGTTCTCCTTCCTTCTCATGTGTTAGTTTGTATAGATTTGAAAGGAAGTCAGTGTCCACGTTAAGCATTTTCTGTCTTAGAGTTAGGGTGAAGCTCTTTGAGGCAATCTACCTGTCTGCAGGGAGATTTTCCTACAACAGTGTGCACCTCTCTTGGGTGCTAGTATTATAGTGTTTGCAAGCACCCTCTTGTGTGTTAGGTTTTCTTGGTGGTGAAGGTATTTCTCTTGAAGAATATAGAAAAGGATTTGGTTGGGTTTTCTTTCCTTGTTGAGAAGGGTTTCCCAGGATACTTCTTGTGTTCTTGTGTATGGTGTTTCTTCTTGTGATCTTGGTTGCTGCAACATAATTTTTTATGGTTTAATTTAAATGATAAAAAGGAATGAACTTCATTCTTAAAGCTTGCATATTGAAAAATCAACAATTTTTACTTTCATTGATGATTTCTCTCATTTTGCAAGGGTCTTTTTCCTGAAGAATAAAAACCTTATCTTTGAGAATTTCAAGGAGTTTCAGGCATTTATTGAGAAGCAATGTGGTTAACTCGTCAAATTCTTGAGATGATACAATGGTGGTGAGTATGTAAATCGACCATTTAAAGAATACCTACTTCGATATGGTATTGATTGGCATTGGTTGGTTCCTCACACACCTCAATAGAATGGAGTAGCAGAATGCAAGAAATAAATGTTAGTCAAAATGGATAGATGTATTTTGCAATCTAAATATCTACCTCCTCGCTTCTGGGCTAAAGCGGTATATTGTGAAAAGTATCTTCTCAATCGCATATCGACTCTATTTGTTCCTTCCATGACTCCAGTCAAATGATTTTATGGGAAGAAACCCTCAATTGGGCACCTCCATGTGTTTGGATGTGTTTCCTGGGCTCAAATTCTTGATGACTACAGAAATAATTTGGATGAAAAGAATCATGCTTGCATCATGATGGGATAATTTTAAGAGTTGAAAGCCTATCGATTGTTTGATCATGTCAAGCAGCAAATCATTATCAGACGAAATGTTCGATTTGATGAGAAGTATTATGGGGTTAATTTATTGAATGCCTCTTCTACATTGCTACAAGATGATTCTCATGATGTTTTCACTGACATTGGATGATTTGTAAATTGGCATGGATATTCCACTGGAATATTTCGTCCCAACAAATCTGATCAATAACTGAAATCTTTATTATTAAGGTTATTTTTCCTTTAGATATCCATAATATTTAGTTACTGATTTTTTTGCTTATGAATGAAATAGATAAAATGTGAAAAATAGGGAACAATAAAATACAATTAAGCATCCACAAATAAACACAACATATGACCTAGGAAACCCAATACATGAGAAAACATAGCTAGAAGGTGAGGTTTCTCTTCTCTCTTTTCTCTGGTATAGAAATGATGCAAGTACAAAGAAAGAGGCACTCTATGTGGAGTTTCCTTTAATCTGTGGCATGTATGGTTGCTACAAAATATATCCTCCTCTATTATTCTCACAAAATACCACTCTCAAATGTTTTTCTCACTATGGAACAAGATACAATGAAAAACAATGGAACTCCTTCTCCTCCTAGTGGCCTCGCCATAGCCCGATAGCCATCTAGGGGTAGGTTTTTTACTTCCTCAACCCTCAATTGTGATAGGGTTTTGGAAATTCTAGAATCTTATTTAAATTACATACGTGGATAGCCCCATATTCATGATTAACTGGGGTTGACGTGGCATCATCTCATACCATGGTGGTCAACACAGTAGGTCAACTTGCTGGAGGCATAAATTTGTCATACGAACTCTGATTGATGCACGGTATGCATCGTTGGAAAGGTCTCAGGGTGTCGAATACTGTCAAGTAGGTGTGATTAGGTTTTGGCCACCAGAACCCCAAAAAACATCATTTAATGCATCAAAATGTATCTAGAAGGTTTTGAACCCCAATTTTCCCAACTGGGACCTGCCACTAAAATGGCCCCGTAAGTTGAATCCTCCAAATTTTTCCACCCTAAGCAAATCGAGATAGATGAAAAACAATATAATGATCCAATATAGATCATACCTCCCCATTTAGGTAGGATTTTGGTCCCCAAAATATTTACTAAATGAGGTGAGGAATTTTTTCCTCTACCTTATCCCTATAATACCGCTTTGCTTTCCCTGGAAGTTGTCTTTTCAACCCAATTTTCCAAAGGTCGTGTTGCCCCTATCTTCTAGTTCTGGACCGCTTATGCAAAATTGTCTCCTCTGCCAACTCTACTTGAGCATCTGGTGCTAAGTCCTCTATGGAATGTAGGACTTTCTCCTCCTCTTGATCCAACATGGAAGGCTCATAGAGTTTTAGATTCTCCACATTCACTATTGAGTAAATGTGCATGTATGGGGGTAGATTGAGTCTATAGGCATTATCTCCCACCTTTTCCAATACCTCAAAAGGACCATACCGCAGAGCCTTGATATTCTTATCAGGACCCTATAGCATTTACTTATTTAGTTGTAAACATACTTTGTATCCCACTCTACGTGTTCTCTTTGTTCTATGTTGGTCATGTCTAGCCTTATACTTCTCATGCGACTTCTTTGTTGTCTCTTGTACTTGCAAATAGATCTGCCTGATCTTCTCAACAAATTTATCTACTTTTATTGCATCTCCTATGAGGTCCTCCTCACTCCTCCTTGTTTTCCATATACAACATCTAAGGGTGAAGGTGGAAAATAGCCAAAGCAAGTTTTAAAAGGTGACTTACCAATAGAAGTGTGGACAGCTTTGTTATAATAATTTTTTATATAGAACTGATTTTCATCACCCCTCAAAAGTTGCACCAAATTCATGTTGACAAATTTCATCTGCCCATTTGTTTATGGATGGAATGTTGTATACTTATTCAACTTAGTGTCCATCTTCTCCCACAATGTAGTCCAAAATGCACTAATAAATCTGGTATCCATGTTTGAGATGATGCTCCTTGGTATCCCAAAGTGTACCCGGACTTTTTCAAAGAACAAGTTTGCTACTTCCTTCCCCTTGATGGTCCTTTTACAAGGTAGGAGAATGCACATTTTGTTGAACATGTCAACTAGCACAAATAAATAGTCATGTCCCTTCTGTGTGGTTGGTAAACCTCCCAAAACATCCATGGAAATGCTTTTCCAACATCGAGTGGGTATTGGAAAGGGATGGTATAGACCTTGCTTCCAGTTGTTGGTTTTGTTGGCACAAAAAAGTATAAATCCTATAATATATCGTGCTACATCTTCTTGCATTCTAGGCCAATACACATACCTATGTAAATTGGCAACTATCTTCCCAAAACTAAAATTTCCTGCAACCTTGGAGGTGTGAGCCTCTCTAATAAGCTGCAGTTGTTCACCTTTAGGAACACAAAGCTTGTCGAGATTGTAGAGTAAACCATTCTGGAAATGATAGTCAGTATTTCCATCACCTTACTCTATATTGATTTGGCCATGTAGTTGTTGAAACACCTCCTTGAATTCCTCAACTTCTATGTATGCCTCTTTGTATGCATCATGGGTAAAAGGTTCCATGTGCATCAAAGTTACCAAAGTTATAATATTGGATGTGGGTGGTTGTGAAAGAGTGACTGTCAATTTATTTGTGTTACCCTTATTATACTTGATGACTAGATGAAATTGTTTTAAAAACCCTATCCACTTGTAATGCCTAGTTTTTTGTATCTTATTCTGGGCCTACAAATATTGTGGTGGTTGGTGATTTATGTGGATGATGGTATCATTTCCCATTATATAGTTCTTCCAATTTTTTACATCTTGTACCAAGGAATAGAGCTCCTTTTCGCAGGTAGGATAGTTGAGAACCACCCCATGAAACGTTTCAGAATTATAGCTGACAGACCTTCCTCCCTGCATCAATACTATTCCCATGGCATACCCACTTGCATTTGTCTTCACTTCAAAGGGATTATGCAAGTTTGGTAGTGTGAGCACTGGTGCTTGATTGATCTTTCTTTTCAACTAATCAAAGGCCTTCTATTGATTCTTCCCCCACTAAGAAACTCTTACCATTGGTTGTTATGGAATGGAGTGGTGTAGCTACCACATAAAATGAAGCTATGAACTTCCACAAGTACTGTGATGTCCAAACAAAAATCCTACCTTCAGTGAGATGTTTAGGAACTGTCCATTTCATGATGGCCTCCATATTTTTGGTATCTATTTTGAGCTCCCCCCCCACTGATCACATATCAAAAATACACCAAATATTGCTGAGAAAACTCACATTTTTTTAGATTGGCCAGCAGCTGGTTTTTTTTCAGAGTCTCCAACAACTACATAAAATGTGAGATGTGCTCCTCCTAGGTAGTGATGTAAACTAGTATATCATCCAAATAAACAATAACAAATTAATCTAGATAAGTGCGTAAAAAATCATTCATTAGTATCATAAATTTAGTCAGTGCATTGCATAAACCGAATGGAATAACCAACCACTCATGCAAACCTTGCCTTTTCTTGAAGGAAGTCTTCCAAATATCTTCTTCTTTGACTCATACCTAGTGATATCTTGATTTCAAATCCATCTTAGTGAAGTACTTGGCATATTGTAGTTTGTCCAACAGATAATTGATCCTTGGCAGAGGGTATTGATTCTTCAGTGTAATCTTGTTCAATTCCCTGTAATCGATACACATTCTCCAAGTTATGTCCTTCTTAGGAACAATTATGATGGGTGACCCACAAGGTGAGCTACTTGGTCGAATCACACTCTGCTCCAACAATTGTTGAAACTGCTTCTTCACTCCATTTTCTTCTATAAAAAATCGTCTATAAAGCCCAATATTTGTCAATGGGATTCTAGAAATAACTATATTTCATGTTCCGCATCCCTCTTGGGTGGTAACCCTTTAGTCTCCTTGAACACTCCTTTGTATTCCTATAGAAACTCCTACAAATAATGTTTCTACTCTTTAGTACACCCCTCCATGGATTCCTTCACTCTCATTGACTCATCATCAGACTGATTTTCTCCTAAGAAAAGAAAAACATATTTCTTACTAGAACTAATCAACTTCTTGGCTTGGTTGGAACTTACTAGTGAGATCTTTGACTTTCCTTTATGTGTGTTAATGATGTAGGACTTCCCATCCTTAATCATTTAGTATTGGTTGTCTCTCTACACGAATATTGCATCCTTCATATACATGTAGGGGCTTCCAAAAACTACTCCACATACATCAAGGGGTACTACGTCCAATTGTGCTTCATCAATAAAATCATCACATACAACAAATTTAATCTTACATTGTTTTGTTACCTTTATCTATGCATCCTTGTTTACCCAACCCAATGGATAGGGGCTAGGATGATTGTGAATATCCAATCCAAGATTGTTGAATAGATCCACTGGTATGATATTAGCCTGTGAACCAGAGTTGAATAGAGAATTTATCTTGGTCTTCTTGACTTAGATATTGATGTGGAATAGATTGGTCATCTCCTTCTCTTCTTGGTGATAAAGGCTACTCAAACTCACCTCCTTCTGCAAAGATATGCAGACAATATCTTCATCCACATTTGAGCTACTTTCAACCTGATTGCTTGAATCTATGGTTAGAAGGTTATTTTTATGTTTTTCCTTCTTTTGGTTCTTTAGGTTCATCTTTGGATGCAGTTTCCAACATTTTTCCTCGGTGTGGACATCAATGTTGCAATGGTTGTTTGGATATTTACTATGATGTACATTGGTTGTTGTCTTTTAATAGTTTCCCTGTTTCCACTTCTTCTTCCCCTCCTTGGAAGCTTCATGATTCTCTTTATGCTTCGAACCACTTGGCTACCCTTTATTTTATCCTATGTTTTCCAGGTACTGTGTTTGTACACACACCTCATCCACTATCCTTGGATTGAAGAGCATCATATCCTTTCATAGATGACTGTGTAAACCCCCCAAATACTTGAGTACATCTAGGTTCTTGGTAGATATACCCATCATGATGGCTATCATTCTAAACTTAGTGGTGTACTACTATAAACTCTACCCCTCCTCTGCCTGAAGTAGTGCCACCAGATCCATTGGTCCTCTACATACCCGATCGGGTAGAATTGGGACTTGATGAGGGTTTTAAAGTCATCCCACCTAGTCACTAGTGGATCGCCCTCTAGCCTTAGTGTTTTTTTTTTATTTCCTACAACATTAAAGAATATCCCTCTAACTTCAATCTATCAAATGAAATCTTCTTCCCTTCATCTATATGGTGAACGCTAAAATAAACTTCTAGTTGTTGCAACCAATGATTTAGATTTAATGCATTGATATCACCTTGGTATGGCCTTATTTCCACTTTCACTTACATATTGAATAGGGACTAAGAAGGGTTAACAACACTCAAACTCAGCTACTCTTTCTCAGATTCCTTCTGCGACCCCTTTCCCAAGTCTTCTCGATTTCTCGATTTCCCCTCCAATACGATCTTTGAGATAGAGCCTCTGTCATCTCCGAATGGTCTGAGATTGATTTCTAGAGCTTCCATGAAGAGGTTCATATTAAAATTGATGTCAGAAACTTGTTTTTCCAACTATTCAAATATCTCTTCTGTTATATCTCAGGGGTTATTATGAACAAACTCATTTTCTATAGCTAAGGTTTCTGCGACTTCTCATTAAGACAATTCCTAGATATTAAAACTTCCCACAAATAACTAAAATAAAAATGTGCTCTGATACCAATATGATTTGTAAACTGTCATAAATATTCCACTAGAAAATTTCATCCCAACAGATCTGATAAACAACTAAAATATTTATTATTAAGGTTATTTTTCGTTCAGATTTCCATAATATTTAGTTACTGATTTTTCTGCGTATACATTAAATAGATGAAATGCAGAGAATAGAGGACAGTAAAATGAAATCACACCATCCACAAATAAACAAAATATATGACCTAGGAAACCCAATACGAGAGAAAACCCATCTAGAAGGTGAGGTTGCTCTGCTCTTCTCTCTTTTCTCTAGTATAGAAATGATGCAAGTACAAATAAAGAGGCACTGTCTTTGGAGTTTCCTTTGACATGTGGCTTGTATGGATGCTACAGAATTTTTCCTCCTACGTTATGTGTTAGGTAATGAGATACACTTCCACACTAAACCTAGCATAAGAGAAGAAGAATTTAATCTAGAACATAAATGACAAAGCAATCATATTGTACACAGAGATTTTACCCTGGAAACCCAAACTGGGAAAACTAGCATTCCTTGAGCGTTTTGCTCTCTTGTTGTCTTATTCAATATGAATAAAATGTTACATTTCTAACCTTTGTACCAAGGATAATTTTAGGGGCCAAATTTCGCTCATGGTCTAATTTTCCATGGTCTTTCCCCAAAAAAGATTCGTTATTCTAAAAATGATTCGCCCAAATTCTATAGGATAAAAAAAATTTCCTTAAAAATCGCCAAAATTTTATACAAACTATATAAAATCCTTATAAATTTGAATATTTTTACAAAAATATCGCCAAAAATGTATAGTTGGCATATGAAGGATTAGTAAGATTTGCCAAGGTTTCTACATTTTAAAATCATTTTCATTCTTAAAATCATCCCTGCTTGGTACACATCTAATACACAAACAACAGCATACCCTCTTGTTTACGCAAGAACAACCCTATAGCCAATCTAACTTACATTTGCATGACCAACAACCTATATCTAAATATTTATCTAAAGATTGGTATTCATTTATTATCATTTATGGCCTTACAACACACCTCTTTATAGGCTTTACAACAGGAAAAACCCTAAAGAATTGGTGCCCAAAAAATATTACAAATCCATGCAGATCTTTGGCTACAAATCCCACGAATCTCGAGATTCTGTTACAGTCGACTCTAATTTGGATTACCAATTGACCTTCATTCGGCCCTCATTCGATCGCAACATGCCCTCCTCTCGACCTCTTGTTGGTTGACCTCTTCGACTTGATTTCGATGCCTTTACCATGTCGAACAACCTTGACCCTCGACTTTGAATTTACCTAGTCGACTAACCTCAACCTTCGACTTGTTTTCGATCTACCTCGACCCTCGACCTATTTTCGGTCCACCTCAACTAGACTTTCACTACAAATAATATAACAACCCAACATTCTCCCACTTTTTGTCTTATTTGTTGAAACCGAGAAATTCCTGAACTTTTGTTCACAGACCTAGGGTAGTAATTCCCATTTCCTCTCTGCACCAAGAGAAATTCACAGTACTCATAGACTTGATCAATGAGTCTGTTATGTTTTCCAACATGTCTACTTTATCCAGTAGCACCTTGTTACTTTCCACCATATCTCTTACAAAATGGCATTGTACATCAATATGCTTAGTCTTCGAACGATAAGAAGGGTTCTTTGGATGAAATATTATGCTTTTATTGTCATAACTTATATTCATAGCTCTCTGCTCAAACCTTATTCATGAACACAAAATTTGCAGCCATATTGCTTCTTTGCTTCCATGAGTGGTTGTCATGTATTCATATTTTGTTGTTGACAAGGCTACGACCACCTGTCACTTACTCATCCAGCTTATTGCTCCATCGAACATCTTGAAGATATATTTGTTAATCGATCTTTGTTGATCCATATCTCCATCCCCATCAGCATCAAAACAGACATGCACATTTAATTTATGACTGTCACCTCTAGGTCTTCCTTGGTAGCATATAGCATGGTCCTTCATGCCACACAAATACCTTAATACTCTCTTGACAACTATTGAGTGCTCCTTTCCAGGTGTCGACATGTACCTACTCAACACTCCCACTGCATGGAAAATGTCTGGTCAAGTGCAGACCATCGCATACATTAGACTACCAACAACACTTGCATAGGGAACACATGCCATGTCCTCTATTTCTTCCTGTGCCTTTGGAAACTATTCAACAATTAGCCTTTCTCCCATAAGAATTGGCACCTTCATTGGTTTGCAATCCTGCATGTTGAAACATTTCAGAATTGTTTCAATATACATCGCCTGATTCAACGAGTTCTTTCTAGCAACTCTATATCTCTTAATCTCCATTCTTAGAATCAAGTTAGTTGCAGTGATATCCTTCATGTTGAACTTGGAGGATAGTTTCTTCTTCACCTCATGTATTATTTCTATGTTGTTTTCAATCAGCAACATGTCATCGACATACAAAGCTACATATATGAAATTCCCAGATTCTTCCTTGGAATATATGCAGTGATCATATTTTCTTCTCAGAAATCCCAAACTAAGGATGTATGTGTCAAACTTCTGGTACCACATTTTTGGCGATTGATTTAGACCATAAAGGGATCTTTTCAGTTTTCACACCAACTCTTTCTTTCCCTTTACTACAAATCCTTTAGGTTGTTTCAAGTAGTTTTATTCTTCCAAGTACCCATGTAGGAACATTGTATTTACATCCATCTATTCTATTTACAGATCAAATGTTGCAGCCAAAGACATTAGTACTCTAATGGAAGTTAATTTTGCAACAGGGGAAAAAACTCATCAAAGTCGACTCCCTCAACTTGGGAATATCCTTCCGCTACCAGTTGAGCTTTGAATTTCTCGACTTGTCCTGTAACATTCATCTTCTTCTTGAATACCCATTTTCTATCGACAGGATTTCTTCCAAATTGACTAAATCCCATGTATCATTCTTGTGCAAGGATTCTATCTCTTTGACCATGGCATCCTTCCAGAGTTTAACCTATGTTGATTCGACTGCCTCACCAACTGACTTGGCTCATCGTCAATGGTAGTTAACACGAATGTGGAATGGAAGTCAAGAAGATTATACCTTTTGATTTTTTTTCTAACTCTTTTTGACCTCCTTACTACCGGAGTTTGTTGTTCCACCTCTTCCTCTAATTCAGTCAACTCATATGAATCATCTTCTTCGTTCCTCAGTTCAAATCACACCGTCTCAGGATTATTCTAGATTTGAACAATTTATTCATGCTCAGAATTACCTTTGAATTATCTGAAGACCACATCTCGATTGTACACTATTTTCCTTGATGTAGGATCCCAAAGCTTATATCCTTGCATTCCTTCTTTGTATCCAATGAAAATACATTTGACTGCCTTCGTTTCCATCTTGCTCCTCTTTTCCTTGGGAACATGCACAAATACATCACAACCAAATATTTTGAGTTGTGTGATCAAAGGCTTCTTACCCAACCATACCTCATTTGGATTTGTTTCGACTAGTTCCAACGAAGGAGACATATTCACCAGATATCTTGCAGTGTCGATTGCCTCTACCCAGAATTCTTGTGTGAGACCAGAACCATTGAGCATGATCCTTTCCTTATCCATCAAAATTATGTTCATTCTCTCGGCAACTCCATTTTTTTGTGGGGTATATGGTGTGGTATTTTTGAGTGCCATGCCACACTTCTTCCAGAACTGATCAAATTCTTTTCCATAGAATTCACCACTATTGTCACTTCTCAACACCTTAATCTTCTTATCTTTCTGGTTTTCTACAAGAGCTTTAAACTCTTTAAATTTATCGAAAACCTCTTATTTATTCCTCAGTAAATATATCCATATATTCCTAGAAAAATCATCTATGAAGGAGACATAATACATGGATCCACCAAGTGAAGGCACTGTAACTGGGCCAAACACATCACTATGCACCAATTCTATAATCCCATTTTCCCTTGTCGCTCCAGATGGGAACCTCACCCAACTTTGTTTTCCATATGTGTAATGTTCACAAAAGTTAAATTCTAAACCAAATTCAGGAAAACCTTCGACCATACCTTTATTTTCCATAGATAAAAGTCATTTTTCTCTAATGTGCCCCATCCTCTCATGCCATAGCATGGTCAGGTTGATTTTATCATGTATTTTTGAGTCGGTTTGTACCGACTCAACCTGAGTTGGGTCAAGTTGATTCGAAGTCGAGTCAACTTCAGGAGCAACGATGTTGTTGCATCCAATCAAGTCAAAATTCCCTAACACCTTGTACATGGTTTCAATCTGAACTCCTTTCATTAACACCATCGCACCTTTGACCATATTGCACGAATACTTCTGAAACAGAGTGTGCACTCCAGCATCACTCATCTTACTGACAGATATCATATTTCTTTCCAAACCCAAAATTTGTAGCACACCTAGAAAGGTTCTTTTCCTCCCATCCTTTAGTATCAGTCGAACTCTTCCTCATCCAACAATTTTGGTTGTCGAGTCGTCCCCCAAGAACACATCACCTCCATCATATCGTTCATACTCGCATAATAATTCTCTATGTGGTGTCATATGATAATATTCTACTCATTCAATTAACCAAACACCTTGATCTGACTATGTACTAGTCAACACCAGGTACACATCACCTCCCTAATCTGGAGTCATCTTTCTCTCACTCGACTGCTTCTCATCAGATCATGTATTGACTTCCATCACCCTCTACTTATAGTCCTTTTTGTAATGCCCATCTTTACAGCATTTCCAACATCTTCTTTTCAATTGAACTGGGGATTTAGATCTACCCTTCAACTTAGACTTTCTACTGGAGAATTTTCCTTTATCTCTTTCAACCAGTCAAACTCTCACCACTAAAGCATCTTTGGTTGATCCTTCTATTTTTTTTCTTCTCATTTCTTCTGACAACAGAGAAACAACCGTGTCTTCTAGCACTAGTGTAGTTGTATTACTCCCTATATCCATGACTAACCTATCCCAGGAGTCTGGAAAATAACATAATAGGATAATACACTTCTCCTCCTCAGTGATTTTAATATCCACGGACAATAACTGGCTTAAAATGGTATTAAACGCATTAAAATTCTTAGTCACTAAATTGTCATCACTCATTCTCACAAGATACATTTTCCTTATGAGAAACAACTTATTTACCAAATATTTCTACTAGTGTAAGCTTCCCAACTTGTCCCACTCATTCTTGTCCAAATATTCATATGATACATTCAACAATACCAAATCTATAAGACAAAGTCGAATCATACTTCTTTCTCTTCTTTTGAGTTTCTCCCATTCTTTTGTCGACATGCCTGTCAGTTGGGTATCTGGATAGACCATTGTCCATTGTTCTCGATATACAATAAGATCTTCCATTTAAATATTCCAAAGCTCAAAATTCTGGCCATCGAATTTTTCACTCTCTATTCTTGAACTGCTTGTCATTATTTACCACAATATTTAACACAATTTATGACTTGCACCTCTTACTTTGCCTAAGGTTTAGTTCTCATATTCAATATTGGTAAATCAAGATCTGATACACATGTCAAAGCATAACACAGCTCTGGTACAACTTGTCAAAGTTGAACTTTTCTTTGATTCCACATGTCAGGTAATTAGATACACTTCCACACTAAACCTAGAATAAGAGCAAAAGAATTTAATATAGAACATAAATGACAAAGAAATCACATTGTACACAGAGATTTTACCCTGGAAACCCAAACCGGGAAAATCAGCATTCCTTGAGCATTCTTCTCTCTTGTTGTCTTATTGAATCCGAATAAAAGGTTACATGTCTAACCTTGGTCCACGCCTAAGACACAATCGACATCATACCCTCTTGTTTACACAAGAACAACCATGTAGCCAATCTGGATTACATTTGCATGACCAACAACCTACATCTAAATATTTCTCTAAAGACTTCCTATTTTACGATTCATTGATTAGCCTTTACGGCCGTACAATACACCACTTTATAGGATTAAAAATAGGAAAAACCCTAAAGACTTGGCACCCAAAAACGATTACAAATCCATGCAGATAATTTGCTACAAATCTCGCAAATCTTAGGGTTTTGTTAAAGTCGACTCCAAGTTGGATTACCAGTCCACCTTCATTCGATCTTCAGTCAATGGCCACGTGCCCTCCTATTGACCTCTTGTTGGTTGACCTCTTCAAAAAAAAATTCGATTCCTTTACATGTTGAACCACCTTGACCTTCAACTTCAAATTTACCCTGTCGAATAACCTCGACCTTCGACTTGTTGTCGATCTACCTCGACCCTCAACCTGCTATCAATCCACTTTGACTTCAATTTCCATTTGATCCACCTCGAATTCGATCGTCATTTGATCCACCTTGACTTGAATTTCACTATAAATAATATTACAACCCAACATTATTCTCATATAATACCACTCTCATATTTTTTTCTTAGCTATGGAACAAGATACAATGCAAAAGAATGGAACCCCTTCTTCTCCTAGTGGCCCAATATTTAACATAGCCTGATAGCCATGTATGGATAGGTTTTTGACTTCCTCAAACCTCAATTGTGATAGGGTTTTAGACCTTCTATAATATTCTTGAAATTACATACATAGAGAGCACCACATGCATTAGTAATGGGGGCTAACGTGGCATCCTCTCGTACAATGGTGGTCAACACGACAGGTCAAATTGCAAGAGGCATAACTTTTGCATACAAACTCTGATTGACACACAATCTACACCATTGGAAAGGTATTGGAGTGAATAATACCTTCAATGGGGTTTTCAAAAGTTATGGATGGTAAAACCCCAAAAAACATCACTTAATGTTTGAAAATGGCTCCAGAAGGTTTCGGACCCCAATTTTCCAAACTAGGACCTGCCAGAAAAATGGCCATGTAAGTTGAATCCTATAATGTTTTCCACTCTGAAAGGATTGATATAGATGAAAAAAAATATAATGATCCAAATCAGATCATCATGTTCCATACTTCATCCCATCGACTGGAAAATCACACTTTCTCCCTGTTTCGACTAGACCGTCGACCTCCGAGTCAGCTAGTCCATCATCCTCTGTTTCGACAAGTCCATCGAATGAAGGCCCTTTGACTTCTAATCGACCTATTGAAGTGAAGATCACATTTATTCATGGAGACCTATCTAAAGAAATTTTCATGGAACATCCACCTGGTTTTGTGACTGATTCAAATTTGTTTGTCAACTCGAGAAGTTTATTTATGGTTTGAAGTAGGCTCCCTGAGCTTGGTATGATAAGATCAACATTTTCTTTCTTTGACTTGGTTTTTTTTGTATATGTAGATGAATTACTCATTACCAAAAATAATAATGATATCATCCTTAGATTGAAGAAACAACTTGTTGACTCAAGCTTTGACATGATAGATCTTGGCAATCTATATTATTTTTTGGGTCTTCAAGTATTACCACTTTGTGATGGATTTTTCATTTCTCAGTATAAATATGTGATGGAAATGTTGACATGTTTTAGGATGGTTGATTGCAATCCTTGTACTACTCCTTTTCAGTCTAGAGAAAATCTTACCAAAACCTGTCAAACACCCACAGTCGATGCTACACTCTATCAACAATTAGTAAACGGTCTTATTTATCTTACTCATAGTTGAACTGACATTTCCTTTGTTGTTAGTGTGGTTTCTTAGTTTATGCAGGGCCCTAAAGAAAGTCATTGGAAAGCAGTGAAAATAATTTTTTTCTATCTAAAGGGTACCACTCGTTTTGGTATCAAGTATTGTCGAAGTTCAAATTCGCTAGTTGGATTCACTGACTTTGACTGGGATGGCGAAGATGATGATCGGAAGTCCACTTCTGGCTATGTGTTTCGTTATAGCATTGGACCGTTGGTGTGGTCATGCAAGAAACATAAGGTAGTTTCTTTATCGACAACGAAAGCATAATATCGTGGCATCGTTCACGTAGGTATTGAAGCAATATGGATTCGCCAACTTTTGGGAGAACTTGGCCTTCTTGTTCATACCTCAACTACAATCTATGGTGATAACCAGAGTGTTATACAGGTTGCTGACAATCTTGTTGCTCACAGTAAGATGAAGCATGTTGAGCTCCATGCTCACTATTTGAGACAATTGGTTAATGATAACGTTGTCTCTCTTGAATATTGCAGAACAAAAGATCAAGTTGTTGATATCTTCACCAAACCTTTAGATGAAGCCATATTTATCAATATTCACACAATGCTTGGGCTTCAGGAAGCTGCAATTATGGAGGGTTGTCATAATGATATAATTTCACCTCTTGAATCTCTAGAGCTATGTATTGATTGGGGGGTGTTGCAACATCAAGCATTGATGGTTCATCGCACATCTCTTGGGTTCAATCAGTCGAGAGGTCGACCCACATCTAGATATAGTCGGTCAGGAGATTGAACAACACACTACACCAGTTAGTCGAGTAGTTGATGTGCATGTCAGTCAGAAAGTCAACCAGTATTCACACATATTTGGGTGGTGGATCGACCAACCCAACAATAGACTACAAGTTGTATGTGTAGGTGATCAGGTCGAGCATCCTTATCGAGTTGAATTGAAAAAGTAGATTTTACAGAGTCAACTCTAACAGTTGATGGTTACATGTGGATAATATATTCCAGATTCTATGGAAATCAGTTAGATATTGAGACTATAAAAGTAGAACCCTTGGGTCATTATTAATCATGGATATTGTGAAATAGATCATATGGATCAATATATGCAACATGAAATCTGATGTTCTGATCACAATGCACTCTGCTTAAGTGCTATAACAGTGTCTTTATACACCACCTTTATCTTCAAAATATTTTGTTCCTCTTCGATTATCTACAGTATTGTGTTCTTTGTTTCATGTAGTGTTCCACCCATTCCCCAACAAAATTTTTGCAAAGTTACTATTTTTTTTTAAGCATAATTTTGGAAAGTCAAATAAAGTTGCAGATGTGTTAAGCCAAAGAATAATAATGCTAAATACTTTTTCAATTGAAGTTATTGGCTTGGAATGCATGAAAGAGTTGTATGCAAAAGATGTATATTTTGTAGAGGCTTGGAAAGTGTGCAAAGTGCCTTGGAGCATTGATAGGACATCGTATTTGGATTTCCATATTCAATAAGGTTTCTTGTTCAAGAATAAAAGTTTGTGCATTCCACAGATTTCAATGCGGGTGAATATTGTTAGAGACTTGCATAATGGAGGTTTGGGTGGCCATTTTGGCATTGATAAAACCATAGTGTTGGTGAAGGAAAGATAATTTTGGCTTAGCATCAACAAGGATGTTAAAAAATTTGTTGTGTTGTAGAATTTTCCAACTAGCAAAAGGAATGAGTCAAAACATAGGGTTATATACACCACTATTGATACCTGAGAGACTATGGGAAGATATAAGTATGGACTTCATTTTGGGACTACCTAGAATGCAAAGCAGTCATGATTTTGTGATGGTTGTAGTAGATGGGTTTTTGAAGATGGCACATTTCATACCATCCAAGAAGACCAATGATGCTACTAAAGTGGATTTTTAATTTTTCAAAGAGATTGTGTGGTTACATGGACTATTAAGAATTATCACTTCTAATAGGGATACAAGATTTCTTGGACATTTTTGGAGGATATTTTGGAAGAATATGGGTTCCAAGTTGTTGTACGATTTTGCATATCATCCACAAATGGATGGACAGACCAAGGTGGCTAACCAGAGTCTTGGGAATTTGTTGAGGAGTCTGATTGAAGAGAATCCAGGACAATGGGATTTGGTCTTGGCCCATGTTGAATTTTCTTACAAGGATTCCATTAATAGAAATGTGGGAAAGAGTCCATTTCAAATTGTTTAAGGAAGATCACTGAAAGGAGTTGTTGATTTGGTTAAGTTACCAAATCTGGAGGACAAAAGAAGTGTTGATGCAAGTGAGTTTGTATAAGGGTAAAATCATGAAGATGGGTAACACTTTTGTGAGAATCGGGTCTCCAAAATTCCTAGTGGCATTTTTTTGGCTGAAAAAATGTTGCTAGGAATTTTTTCGGCCGAAAATTTGCACGTCAAATTGAACAATGCCTTGACGACGCCCTCAAAATTCGTGTACAATATTTTTTCGAATGAGTTTTTTTCCTGTGGTAAACATATTTCGGCTGATAGGTTTATTTTTAACGGATTCCGTTAAAAACTAGGTTTCGGCCGAAAGAATATTTCGGTCGAAAACCTGAAAATGGGTATGTTTGCAGGAAACTGCAAATTCTCTCCAGCTTGCTTGATCTTTGGAGGTAGCAAACTCCTACAAATACTTAGAATTTAGTTTTGGAATTGATACCAACATTTTTAAAATTGAATATACTTTCCTTGGATATAATTTGTTTTCATTTTCATCGTTTTATCTAATTTTATTTAATTTTATAAAAAAAATCACTGCATAATATTTTTAGGTGAGAATATGATTCAGTGAAATGAAAAATCCATATCTCTAAAAATACACAGTAGAAAATTATGAAAAATTTATATTCATAATCCTTAAACTATTCTCTTCAAAAGGGTTTTTTAGATTTTACTTTTAAGTAAAAATTAAGATAGATACATGGTGGGGGAAAACATGTGTTTAAAATATGTAACTTTTTCATATTGTTCAACTTCAAAAATTCTAGAAATTAGAATATTCATCCGTTAGATTCAAAACTATAGTCAACATAAAATAAAGTCTTTGTAGATTGTTGCAGTATATTTCATTTGTCAAAAACAAAAGTTTAATAATGGATACATTGTTGGCGGAAAAAATAACTCATTATCTTTCCCTTCATTTTTAAGGAACATACTGTCAAACAATTTCCAAATTGACATATCAAATCTCAATAAAAAAAAAATTGAAAATTAGTCAGTAGAAAGCTAACAAATTCCTCACAGGTTTTGATTTTACAGTAAAGTAAAATTCTAAATAAAAAAATACTTTTGTTTACCGAAAGTTGAAGAACCTGTTAAAAGAAAAAAAACATTGTCATAAAACAAGCAAAAGTGTTGCCCATTGTTGGTTTAAACTTGCTCTTCTTTTCTTTTTGATTTTATTGATGCAGGGTTCATGTCTTTTGGGTTTCCAACAAAGCCTCTAAAACTATCGGCCCTCTCAGTAAACCAGAAGGAAACACAACACACAGGATGCGTTGCGCAGTCTCACCCGAGATAGCTTTAATGGGTGGTTGTAAGACTCGGTTGTTTACAGCCTAGGATTGAGTAGGATATATGAACACTAACCATTGAACCATCTATTACGATTTGTAAATGCAACATATTGTATTCACGATTTATGTAGTAATCCATAGGTGTATTCCTTCAGTAATGCAAAATCACTTAAACAAGAAATATAATAATTCATGCATTCAACATAATACTAACTGCTTCAGACAATACGAGATATGAAAACATTCATCACACAACACAGATGTTACCGTGGTTCACCCCCTCCTGGGGTTACGTCCACAAAGATTTGGCTCTCAACTCTTTTATTATATTATATTCGCATTTATAGCATTGTGCACTTACAACTCTTCTTAGTCGAGTGAGATCTATATGAGTCAGACTAGATCGCACCAGGATCCACAGCCTGCGATCTAACCCTCAAGATCTACCCTCCCTCCTCTCTAGCTCAACAACTTCTACAAAATAGGTCTTACAACAAAACATTACCTATCCCATCAACTCATATGTAACTACAATAATCAAAACCAAACAACACAAAAGCCAACCCCCTATGATGCCTACGTATTGCTATTTATATATTTTGGGCTCTTCAGCCATTTACAATACATTACCAAAACCCTAACCCTATTTTCGTTGGGTCTTCCTCCCATGTGTGTGTGTTGTTCTTCCTTCCAGTTGTTGTTTTCCTTGCATGCACGCGTGATGTGTTTCCTTCCAGTTGTCTCTTTGCTCATGCATGTTTTCTTTCCCAAAAACGCCATGCTTTTCCACTTTGGCCTTTGGCCTGCCTCCAACACCTATCTTCATGATTTTACCCAGAAACCATACACGAAATGCATGAGCAGGGTAAGAGGAAGCTACAACAAGGTAATATCATATATAAATAGGGAGAATATTTGAAAGAAGACAAAATGTTTTTGAAGGAGAGCTAGTAATGGTGCACTTGAGGAAATAAATATTTCCTAGAGGTACGTATAGTAAACTAAATTACAAGAAAATTGGACCATGTCGGATTTTGAGAAAAAATTGTGATAATGCATATAAGCTAGAATTACCAGAAGGTTTTGACATTTCTCTAATATTCAATGTGGTCGACTTGTATGAGTTTCATGAGAGAGAAGAGAATGATGAAGAAAGTACCATGGTTGAATGGAAGAAACCCTGCTAAACCAACCGAATAATTAGAGAAAATCTCGCCGAAAAGGGTTAGCAAGACCTGAAATAAATAATATTATGAATATCTAGTTAATTGGAGAAACAGGGGTTCCGAGAATGCATCGTAGGTTTCTGAAAATGATCTAGCAAGCCTACAAGGATCTTCATCCTCTGCAAAATCTACAGTTGCATCCACATGAACTAGAGCTCATGTTTTTCTTACCAAGGATTTATGATGCAGGAGCATCTTTGACCTTAAGAAATTTGCATCAACCAAACACATTTCAATTTCAAGTTATTAAATTATAAGGTGAGATAAGTGTTACACTTGTTGATGTAACATCGTTGTTGTAACACAATGTTGTAACATGTTGATGTAACATAGTGTTGTAACACACAGTGTTGTAACACGTTGTTGTAACACCCATGTTGTAACACCATTGTTGCAACACCCACGTCGTAACACATGTTTCTGCAACACCAGCATTGCAACTCCAGGCGAGGGAAAATTCTGTTAAAATGATATGAATAATGACTCCACATGTCTTGCAAGAATTTCTTGACAAGTGGTAGAATAACTACATGATGGAAGACAAATCACTTGAAATGATTGAGGAATTTAACCGCTATAGTTGTCTAAATCTCTAACACACATTTGGAAAACGACTGCAAATTTGGATGGTTGTAACTGACCAGCGCCCAACACATTTGGGGGAGGAAAATAAGGAATTATGGGGGGAAAAGAGGCAATTCATTGGCCAGGGAAGAAGAAGAAAAAAATAAAGAAAGTAAATAGTTTGAGGGAGACGGAGGAGAGGAAACATAAGGGGGACATATGCAGAAACAACAAAACAGAGGAAGGAATGTCAGTTTCAAGTGGGACAGTGTAGAACAGTGAGGAGGCTTTCCATTCATGAAGTCTGAATGAGTATTGTGCCAGATTTGGATGATAATGTAATGAGACTGTGGAAAACAATTTTCCATCTTGTTAATAAATTTTCTTGAGTCCCTGTTTAATGGTGTTGTTTTTTGTTCCCATATTTTTCCTGTGACTGTAATTCCTCTTGGCATTATCAAAGTTGTTCAATTTTTTGTTAATGTTGTTAGTTGTGAACTCTGTGAGCAGAAACCTATTTGTGTAGGTGGTTTAGTACAGGATTGAGGGTGACTGCATCACAAACCAACTAACCTTCTACCATTCCCCGGATTATCATATTATCACCAATTGCACTAAAATGTAAAGCAAAGAATTTCACACATACCCAAAGCTATCACATCCACAGATTGAGTACCTGGAAGAATTCAAAACCACTTAAAGAGATGAAAATTATTACTTGACTACCATCCCATCTATCGGTGATTCTCAAGTATGCCTACTTCGGAAGGTGAATTCCTACAATAATGCAGCCAACCCAATGACCATGGCCCACACTGAGTTCTCCTAGAAACATGAAATTAATTAACCAAGGCCCCAAGTAATTCATAGGTATATGAAGAGGTTCTGAGCAAGGAAAATTCTTGAATTGTTGTTGAAGAACTAAGTCTTGGAGCTTGACAAACTTGAAATCACCATAAATCCCAACCATGATCCCGCATGAATTGGATATTATGAGGGGAGGTGGTTGATTAAACCTCCCATTGAACGTAATTTGTATGAAATGGAATTGAGGCACTCCCCGATCAAATGAGCTCATTGATTGATAGCATGTGATTTGACTTGTCATATGATTAACACACATATCGCCTCCAATAAATAAATTCCTAAGTGATTAGAGGGGGAGGGTATCCTAATGTCCCATTTTTTTATTTTAATTTTGCACTTAATCATGATGATAGGAAATGGGGAACCATGCATGTCTTGTTTTGTCTTGAAAGGAACCATGTTTAATCATAATCACTTCATTAGCCAATTTATTCGCTTGCTAGTTCAATGATCTTAGCATGTGGAAGAACTCAACCTCCTCAAACCTTTCCACTTCTTTGTTTATTGTGTGAAATATTCTTGATAATAAACTATAATTTTCACCAAGGATTTGGCATGTGGACTTGTTACTAGTATTGAATCTCCAATGATAATTACTCCTATGTTGCATGTCATTTGTAATCTTCAAACCTTGAAATAAGGCAAGAGATTTGGCCTAATTGTTAGTAGCCTTTCATAATCCCCATACAAAGGAGTTTTTCTCTTTTCCTTTAGGATCAATAATGATCCCTCCCACTCCTTCCACCCCTATACTTTTTCAATTTCTTATAAACACTTAACATTAAAATAATTTCTCCTGGATGGGGTGACTGACGGCCTACGGCAAGATACAGGTGGCATCTGGTAGCAAAGGGCGTTATTAACCCCTGCTGCCAGCCCCCCTCCCACATTGTTTGAATGACTAGCACTCGAACAAAAGTAATGGCAGTGCGTTGGGAAACTCCAGAAATTTTAATGGCCCCCCGCGCGAACCAGGCCTGGCATACTGGAGTAGGTACTAGTCCTCAGGAAGTTGTCACCTCCCCCTTCATGGCGATTCTCTCTGTCAATTCTCGGGGCAATTTGAAGGTAAGAACCCTTGCTCACTCCACCATTCTCATTTTTCTGCAAACTCTCATGTTCTTTGGGTTTTCCTAGCTCTTTCACTTCTGGTCGACCTCCGCCCCTCCGATGGCCACTTTATACATCCCTCACCCCTCCACCATGCTAAGAGAGAGGGGAAATTCCAAGAGAGGATCATTGTTTTACAGCTCCTTAACTAGGCGTAACAGGATCTCCCCCTCGCAACTCGCTCTAATGACCACCAGCTCTCCCATCCCTAGCCAAAACTGGTTGGAACCACCTCAGCACTCCCCTCCCCCCCTCTTTGATCCCATGCTTGACTCTCAAAGCTTCCCGATTGAGGAGGAAATTGCTCCGCTTGAAATTCTTCCTT
>ML834878.1:28363-49164 GCA_009831015.1 Picea engelmannii
CTAATCAACATGAGCAACATATCATCTACTTAACTAATAGTTTACCCAACTAATCAACATGAGCAACATATCATCTACTTAACTAATAGTTGCATATCAAGCATAAATCAACGATATCAAACATGTTATGGATGGGAGACAACTAGCCAGGATATTTTCTTTCCATATAATTACATATCCAGCATAAATCAATAATATCAAACATGTTTTAGATGGGTAACTGGCCATGCATATTATCGTCCATATAGTTGATAAGCATTGGACAAATTCCATGGCCTCTAATCCATCCTCAAATATAATGCAGAATAATTTTAGATTTTTCCTGTCAAATGGTCCTGCACGTCATTTCAAATAAATTTACTAACCCTCAAAATTACTCCTTTTAAATCACAAAATTTATAAAAATTGTTTTATATTTATTTGCCTCGAATGTAAAACATTTTGTAAATTCCAAAAATATCATAGTTTATTATTGATGTATAATAAACATCTAAATGAGATTCGGTGGAAAAAATGAATCCATAGACAATCATCACTATCCCCAAAATGAACTATAAAGCTTCCCATAATTTAATAATCGGAAAAAATGAACTCATAGACAATCATCACTATCCCCAAAATGAACTATAAAGCTTCCCATAATTTAATAATCGGAAAAAAATGAATTCATAGACAATCATCACTATCCCCAAAATGAACTATACAGCTTCCCATAATTTAATAATCAAAATGAGATTCGGTGGCAAAAAATGAAGTCAGACAATCATCACCATCCCAAAATGAACTACAAAGCTTTCCATAATGTAGATTTAAGGACTCCATATATGTGGTGTGAGAGAGAATTAATCAAAATTGTTCATTTCATATAAAGAAAACACACATACCATGCAGTGTTAATCATGGTTTTTAATTGTGAAGACAAATAAGGAAGGATAAAGGCTCAAATTGCATGAAACATAATACTCTAAAAGCTTCATATACTTCAAAAAATTAAGTGGCAAAACTCAACTCAACGCAGAGACAATCATCACCATCCCCACTAAACTCTAAAGCTTGCCATAATTTAGACTACGGACTCTGAAATAATTAACTAAAAATAGAATACCCAGAAATTTGGTCATTTCCTAAGGAAAGGAAATGACAAAATTCAAACTCAAATAACAGAGTGTTGCCAATGGTGTCCTCCCACGCTATCATGTTTGATGCTGTGTGAACACCCAGACTTGCCAGCAAACTGATTACATTTGTTTTCATCTACTGTGACAATGGCCCATTAACACACCAAAATAACAGCACTAACAAATTTTCATGGGCAATGCGGAACGTGGAACAAAAGCAAGTTCTAAGACAGAATTTTTTAAGATATAAGAAGACTAATATTGTGTACCTTTTTAATCATGTTTTAACAATCATAAAAATTCCTTGAACACTTGTTTCTACAAACAAATAAATATCCTTCAACACCATCCCATTTGGGATATACTTTATCTTTGTAAAATCTTTGCATGCATCTTAACTAATTGAAAGCACTTCCGGGTCCAATTAGAAACCACGCTAAGAATATTCACAGATAGGACTAACAATAGGATATTGTTTAGACAAAAAGGTTCCCATAATACTTCTATACAAAATTAATATGCGGTTATTAACAAACAGATTACAAGCTATCAAGTCAGTTTTGCCAAGTTTGCTGCTTAAAATAGTAACTATACATAAACACTTACCTGTAGCAATTTGGTTACAAGATTTTTCAATTTACCGAGCAAACCTACTCACATACGGTTCCAGAGTTTTAACGAGAGGCGTGAACATCTAAAGGGAATATCATAATCACAACCTTTCCTTTTTCTCAATTTACCCTCTCCTGAAGAGGAAAGCAAAACTTTAATTAAGAGACCTCGCACACAAAAACAAATATCATACACGATGATATGGACCTGCACTTGCCAAGTTCTATACATTGATAACAGCGACTATCATGTACCTTTTCCAGCATAGTTCAAGCATGCCTGCCCACTGAACATGCCCATTTCTTGATCTTTTCAATGTGGCTGAAGGAGATCCCAGATGATAGGATGAATTGATTCAATGCCACAACTTTAAGTACAATATTGTTGGGCAGTTCTAAAAGAATAGTAGTTACTATTATCCAGTTGTCCTAAAAGAATATGCCTACTTCCGCAACTGCTCGTGTGCTGAGAAAACCATGCGGTATTTATTGATTCAGGGCAGAATGGCATGAAGCATTAAAGGATCTAGTAGTCTAAGCAATGATAGTTTGGCACTGATTAATGCAAGAGCATCAACTATTGATAGCTAAGCCATGGTTACACTAAAAAAAATGAAATACATACCCCAGTCTCATAAACAGAAAGCAAGACTTGAAGTAGAAAGATGGAATGCTCTATGAGCTACAGGTAAGCATGCCCATCTGCCAACCTACATGACATATAATAGTCTTGGTGTCCATTGCAGCATGAAGACAGTCGAAATGTATTAATGATTTTCAGAGGGATCTGGCAATGGACCAAATGATTTTACAACTTTTAATTTCAATGATAGGAACAGGTGCAGTCAATTTGGGCGTAACAATCACAACAAAGACTGTAAACGCACAAGGATTTTCATGAGAACAGCCATCTTGGCCACTGATACAGCCAGAACTCCACTTACTGATAAATACTGTGTCACTTCCACGAATTCTCTCCATCTAAAACGAAGAACTAGCAGGATGGTTAACAGAACCAGAAGACACTTCTGATTCTACAGCAGGCCCACCTTGACTGCCCATAAGTCCTTGCAATTGACCTGCAGAACCATACTGAGGAAAGTTCTGATGCACCTGAGACTGTCCCATTAATGGCTGATTATTCATAGCAGATGGGGGATGCTGAAATGACTGAAATTGTTGATTCAAACGATGTGAATGTTGTGTTGGAGAGAAAAACGATCGATTCAATGGCAATTGTTGTGCAGTTGCAGACATGTTGAAGGCATTTGCATTGTTTGATGAAAGTTGGCCAGTAGCAATCTTCATCCTTTGTACTTTTTCTCTCAAAGTTTCATTCAAAGCTGCATAGCAAACAAACATGTTCCATGATTCATCATGATAGAAATAAAGCAAGATAGATTGATGAATACAAAACTGTCTATCATGTGGACATGCATCCTGTTCATAAACTCAAATATAAACAAAATCTGGACATAGAATCATTAAACAGAAAACCGTCCACAATTTGATTTAGACACAAACAAACTTTTCTTTACAAAAGGTACAGATCACATAAGATCAGCATTATTTGCTTGTCACTTCCAAATAACAGGGATCCACCTGTCACCTGAAAGGACACTGGTACTGGGGTTTCTGGAACGGTGTGGATTTCATAAATAGCATTTTCAACATTTCAAGAGACAGAGAAAAGGTGCACACCAAGAAACATATAAAGGTATTTTTATTATAATGATAAAACTGTGATGTATTATTCATTAAAATAAAAACAAAGGAAAATCAGAGTTAGGTCACTAATAATACCTTAATTTATTACTATTGTGTTAAAAGTGCATCATCATCATCATCATTAATGTCTTACTAATCCATATCATTAGTGTTCCAAATTCCAAGAGGGGTGGAATATAATGAACTTTGATTGTGCTGCTAATGGCAACCCCAGAAATGCAGGATCAGCAGGGATAGCCCAAGACAGCCAAAGGAACTTCTAGCTATTTCTACCAATGTTTTAAAGTTGGAATCAGACTCGGAATTGGCAGAGGATCAGACTGGATTTGGATCAGAATCGACCGATGACTCCGTTTATGAATTGGTTTACTAAAAAATACAAATATGAAAATTTTAATGAAAAAATATATATATTCATGCACATCAATGTAAATCCAAAGATTCCAAACCATTAGAGACAAAAAATGCGAATTCTACTCATGTATACCATGTAAGGGTGAATATCAGCTGGATTTCACATTTGAAGTGAATTTCTTTAAATTGATTCTACTGAATGAGGAGCTTAAGATCAAAACATTCTCCTTTGTATTCAAAATTAACTCAGGGTTTCAGGGCATACAAATTACAAACCATGACATGTAATAATTGTGCACCGGTAAGCTTCAAACTCAACATTCCTTTGTAAATCCCTTACACAATAATTCATGTGTACTTCATAATTCATACAACTAATGTAATTTAGACCCAAAAATGTCTCTTGGGATTGGACTTTCGTTATTTGAAACTTCACCATATGACTATTACATATTGTGCTTGTCTTTACAGCAAAGAGGAAGCAAAGCCCACGCTCAGACTGGTTCAGAATGGTACCGGCCAGTTCAGACCAGTTCATACCAAACCGGCCAGTTCCTACACTGAACCAGCCAGTTCAGTATGGAACCAACCTCTGAACCAGTTTAATAGCCAGGTTCACTGTGTTTGGATGACAACAGAGAAGATGACAAGGCAGAATCAATAGATTGGCTGGCCTCTTAGACCTCTCAACAGTGTTCAGCGATGGTTAGAAAATTAATCCTTTTCATCAGTGTTACACAGGGCCGTGCTCCCCCAGGTGGGGGATGAGTCTCCCATGCTTTCTACTATTCCAGGAAGGGAAAACTCAGTTGGGGACGTTTCCCCACATCCCCCATTTGGGGAAACTCAGGGAGGGGTTCCCTTTTGTGTGGGACTCCTAGGTATCCCCCCACAATTTTTGCACAATTTGTTCATGCTTTCATTGTTCATGTTTTTGTAACTTGTCATTGTTTCTCATATATTTAAATTTATTTTTTTTTATTCTGGACAGGGTCCCCTATGTCAGAGACCATGGCGTTTTAACTTTTCTGTAATGTTTCCTAAAATGTGGGGGGTGTCTCAACACATCCCCCCAGACACAGTTTCTTGTTCCCAGGTACCCCCGACCCAGAAACTCAGTGGAAGATTGCTTTTAATTTGTAAATATGTTTCATCATGAAATAAGCCAATCTTTAGACTCTACTGGATTAAAGAACTTTGGAGATGGGAAATTTATCCACGGCTATCACTTTGGCAATAAATTACTATGCCAACCTTTCAAAGGTGGCAAAGGCCACCACAGATTATCAACATTAAGGGACAGGATCTGACCGAAAGAACCCTGGAATGACAACCATCTCAATGATTGGTACAGATGGGCCAAAAATGAGAAACTGCTCTTGTTATCAGAAAGTAAACAAAGGGAAATCAGAAATTTGGCAAGAAGAAGGAAGGAGCATGAAGCTCATGCTAAGGCAATGGAGATCCAACCCTCGGGATTGTTAAACAAAGTTAGTTGTGAAGTTCCCTGTATCATAATCATGATGGAACAGGAGGATAAAGCTCAAGAAGAGACCTGAGACCAGAAAGAGGGAGACACGGAAAGGAGGACTCGGTGCAAAGAACCCCTAAACCCCCCACTTTGGAAGAGAATGACGACAAGGATTTACAGGACAAGCTGAAGCAACAATGCCAGGAGAAAATTAGTAAAGAAAGGTAGTTGAGATACAACATATAATTAGCGGACAAGCCAAAGGATCAATGCCAAAAGGATAAAATTGGTTCTAGTGTAAAAGGGTGGTTGAGGAAGGGACTGCACTGGACCAGGAAGCCTAGGCCTCCAGAATCCAGTCCACTCCAGACCTCAGAAACTTTTCATTATTGCAGCTCAAATGAAGAAATACATTCATCAAGCCTTAGTGGGCCTAGGGGTATGGTTGATTTACAAGAGATTATTCTAAAGCAAAACCATAAGAATACTCTAAGCGAGTTGCAGGAAGGTATGGTAGTAATAGAGGCAAGGTTGATCAGGATCATGAGCGATGCTTTTAACAAGGGGGGCAGTTCACAAGAATGGAGTTGCTATTACCAAAGTTGATGGCATGTGGATAAGGCAGATTGAAATCCTACAGGAGGGCCAAATGCCTGTACCAGTAATTATCCAGGAGAAATCAGCAAAATGAAATAGCTGAGGTGAAGATGGTACAACACCCCAATGGTTAGATATTTGATCAGTTCTCCTTCTGTTATAGTTAGTAAAAGTTCTGTTATAGTTAGTAAAAGAATAGTTCAATGTGCATTTTGGGCAATCTATTGTTAATGAATATTCTGAATGATATTTGAGCCAATGCCGCCATCAGAAATAGTTGTAGATAGAGATTAATTATCAGTTGGATGAAAAAACAGTTCTCTAGATTTTGTTCTTCTCTAAACAATGGACCTTAAAGGGGAAAATGTTTGTCTAGACTCTAAACCTTTATCCCATTTTGCAATCTTCCTAAGCAACTCTCAATCAGTATAAAATCTTACAGTATCATAGCATAGAATAGCTTAAAGCAGGATAATCTCCAACCTAGTAAGAAGATTGTCTCTTAATAGTTGATACAGATCCAAAATCATGCAGATATAAAAGAAGGGAACCAAACATCTTTTATCTTTGAATTAAAAATATTCCCCTATACACTCAGGGTAACATGTTTTTCCTAAAGATCATGTTTCCAAGATGGAAAGCTAAAAGCTTTTTGGATTTGTAGAAGGTCCTATCTAAAGATAGATACTTGCCTTGAACAAAATAACCTAACTACTGGAGTACATATTAGATGCCTTGTATGAACATTTAGTTTGACTTTGAGCATATCAAAGTTTCAAACTTCAGAATAGCTGCAAATAAATATTTCACTTCCAACTTTGTAATCACTGCCTTAGTTTGTAGTATGTACCCTGAGGGGAGCCAAAGTACAAGAATTTGTGTTGCAGATATCACTACAAGCCATTAGGCCCAGGGCACAGTTTTCCAGAGCTCCTGAAAAAAGGTGAGAAAGGAAGGTGGCCATGTTGTTGGCCCTGTACCTTGGGGACAGTTTTACTCTGGGGTGAAGACCCCACGCAAAGACTTTATTAGCTTATTCTCTGCATTGATGATCATCTACGCATGTAAAACAATTATCTTCACATAGTGAAGCCAGGATAACTTATTTTTAGCACTAGAAGACCAATCACTTCCCAAAGGCTTAAAAGCACACTCGCTGGTTTCCAGTTCTTTTAAATACACCGGAATCCTAAGAAGAAAAAGTATTTAATTTTTACCTATGAGATGGTGCATCAGAGAAAACAAGGAATGGCTGATAATGATGTCCCACATGTGGATCTTTAATCCCAATACTTGTACAAGGAAGCATTTTTTGACCTTTGTTTACATGGACGAATTTTTGCCAGAAGGAAACCCAGAAACTTAAAAGACTAGATATAGATATGTGAGTAAACTAGAGTTTCTTTGCCTTTGACTACCTGGGCTCCCACTCAATGCAAGCAGTGGAAGACCAACCCAATGACTTTGCAATTGCATGGGAAGTGGACTTCCATCTCTCACCAGAGCAGCCTACAAGTTCGATGTCTCTCATTTGAAGAACCCAACGTCTCTCAAAAGCATTAGGCAAATAATAAATTTAATCCCAAAGCCCAGAATAAGATTGGGTTGAATTGACTGGTAGAATGATACCATTTCCAAAATAGCCTCTTCCTTCGTGTATATGGCAAGCAGCTTCTACCATAGAAAGTGAGCTGAATAAACAGTGGTTGAAGAAATGACTGTACATCTGGTTAACAAGCCATTAGAGGCACAACCTTCCAATAAGTAATTGCCAGCCAGGACTACAAAACTTGCAAGCAGTGAAAATTGTTGAGGTGCACAAAGCAAAGGGAGCCCAAATTTGAGCCATCTACAGTTGCTAAAAGTCAAGGACATATCATCCAAGCAATTCTCTACAGCCATGGCTACCAAGCATAACCCTAAGTGAATAACTGTTATTCAAGCTACCAGAAATATCACTGGAAAGCCAAAAATGGCTCATCAGTATGCTGACCATTATAACATCATCTTCCAAGCCTATGAGAACATGATGACTACTGAGCATAAAAAAGCAATGCAGATGCCCCAGACTATACAATGGCAAGGAAGGCAATGAAAGTCAGAATAAATGAAAATCTTCTGCTAAGTGAGAATGGCCAGCAGCTAGTAAGTAGGCATTGTCAATGACTCGTTTCTTGCAGTGGCAGAAGAGGAAACTGTAAAAGAAGCTGCAAATTGAATAGAAACATACAAGAAACTTTCAAGCAAAAGTAACTAGAAAAAGACACGGTCTTACAGGTAAAGCCAGCTATAATGTAGTTTGTTTTGATTGGCCAAAAACTGAATGGAATTGATTCAGCCAGGACAGACAATCAACTTATTCAGCATATTATTTATTTTCTGTGGGCCAATGTTGATCACAAAAAGGCCTCCACCATGTGCAAAGGGAGGTTTGATGCATTGCCAAGGACTTTGGGGATATTGGTGTCTTTGAAAGTTTGATGTTAAGCTTCAGAGAGCAACACTACACCCAATGAGTTTATCAGAGCAACTTGATTTCCTTTATATCAAAAGTTGAGCCACATAGTGAGTTGTGTGGGAAAATGTGGGAAAGGATTAGAATTTCATGACTTGCTAGTTACCCCAACACTCATCAAAATTCAAGGGTTCTTCGTGCTTCAAATTATTCAAAATGTCTGGGAGGATTATAAACTATTTCTCAAATGGAATGGGCAGTAAATCCACTCTGCCATTTCTTTTAGCAACCAATCTTTATGGTGGGCACCATGCTAGCATGGAGTGTGCAAATCCTTAGGAGATATACCATCGTCTAATGATATAAGACTTTTATAAGAAGGGCATTAGAACCATAAATGACCTATATGGAACCCCAAGGAGGGTTAACATTAAACAATTTGTTAAGCTCTCTAACTGTAATAGGCTGGTCATTAAAGAAAAATCCAGGAGATATTCCAGACGGTGTTCACTTTAAGATGGACATAATTTCCACAAGCAATTGGTAAAAGGACTAGGTATGGAACTACCTCTTTCACCATAATACCCCTCTATGATTATAGTTGGATTATCAGAGAAGCTACCATAGAAAATAAGCTCAACAAATCCTGGAGCTTAAAATCAAAGTTCTCAGCCTAGAATGTCTCTTGAACTGCACTTTGATTTTAAGGTCAATAATTGTCAAAGCATAGAATGTCTCTTGAATGCAAACTAATTGTGTCACTGACATTAGTTGGGGCTCAAGTGTGTTTTTTTGTAAGTCTCAAAAAGTTGAGCAATCCCGAGTCCGAAGATGTTTCCTTCATGCAATAATGGATGTGTTTGACATGCATGCATTACCATGTAATTGAAAACTTGCTTCAAGGGATATTTATATAATCTATAATGTTTCTTTGTCTCTCATCAACTCTTAAAATGACTCGTTTATCCTCTTAACCTATAACCATAAGTCCAAGTAATGAAGCAACTGTTTGTTGTAATTTATCATGTTACTTTCTTAAGGGCAAATCCTCGAGGCAGTACAAGAATATTGGCAATATACACTAAAAACTTTGTAATTAATCATACCATCCCGAAGTTGTGCTTGTTGCTCCATAGACTGCAGTCGCAGCTTCAGTTCATTGTTCTCGGTGGTTAGCCCTGTTGTATCTCTCTGCACAAAACATTTTTAGAAATAAATATCCATTCTTCCCATGATATGCACATCAGAATTCTGTGAAACAGATAAAAATGCATCCACACTGCACAGTCGATGCAAGTAGTCTTTCAGTCTTATTCTAGCACAATTACAAGTTTAGATCAAATGTGTTCAGATATAACTAACAGCTAACATAAAGGATATCAAGTTTTTTTCAAAGGAAAACATCGTTGGGAAACCCAAGGGATGTTTCCCCACATTTTTAGATGGCATCCCTTATAAACCTGTTGGTGTAGACTACTGCACCACACTCAGGGGAACTCGAACCAGGCACCTGCTAGAGACTGGCATGGAACTAGCCACATGCCCAACAACATTGGCAACAACAGGTTGAGCTAAACCCTGGGCTATAAACAATATCAAGTTATCATAAGCATACAGAGCAATAGGGAAACGAGCTCCCAATATTCTGGACTAATACCAATCATGTATTTGATTTTGAATTTATCGAGACAGAAACTTATAGGCTTTAAGGCATCAAGTCAACTTGTCTATATCAATCTTAAATAGGAACAGATCACACAGCAACAAGTAACTTAATGTTGTTTTTAACTAGAAATTCTGGATTCAGAGCATATTTCCCAGCTTCTGATGGTTTGCACAAGTTTATGCCACAATCAAATAAACCCAATAGCAATTCCTAAGACAACCACATTTTAGTCCTGTTTTTATTGGCAATACAATCAGGACCATGATAACCAGACTAGACTGGCATTAGTGAAATTAGAAGAAACCCAAATCAATGCAAGACTGAAACATATCAATCAGGAAACAGAAAGCTACATTGTTTATGCTATCAAGCAATGCAACTAGAAATAAGTAGTAACTGCACCAACTAGACTATGCAAAATAGTAATGGTTCCAAGCACTAGACAGTTATAATTAACAGTAGTATCACAAAGTAGTAGGACTCATGGTTCTGTAGAAATGGTACACTAGAGGTAACATGTATAGTTTTAACTGTTATCTATATGGATGATCAATATACAAGTAATCTGCATAAAACCCTCTCTATTGTTCTTGTATGTAACCTTCTCTGAGCCCTTTACACAGAATTCAGACATGTAACTAGCACATTTTACTCCCAAGCTCATGAAGAAGCTTACTTAAAAAACTCAAAGACATCAGTTAGATTTCTGAAATAGAAGTTTTGTTACAAACGAAAAGCTTTTGATATTAAAATGTATCAGTATCCCTTACAATCTACACTCAAATGGTTTATGGCTTATACAGAAGGCAAGAGACCAAAACATTCTTTCACTGAATGGATGCAACTCAACTCATATGCCAGGGAGAGGGGTATACAACAATAACAAACATGAGACTGAAAGTGAAAACAGTTTAGGTAACTAACCCCTTTCTGTTTTGAGTTGACTCAAAAATATGCTCAAATTACATCTCACTTGTTTAGAAATGTATATTTCTTATCCGCATTAGTTCATGAATTACTGGTTCACGAAAACAGAAAAGAAAGAGAGAATGCATTAAACTCAATAAATTTAAGGACTTCTTACGGACCAAAAAAATGAGAAGCCATGCAGAAGGAAAAACCATTATCCAATGCATGGGAACCATGTTGAAATGCAGAGGGCTTTTCACCACGTAGGATATGAGAGGAGCTTCAATCAGGTAGGGTAGCATCAATCAAATAAGGAGAAATCGTGTTTGTATCAAGACATGTTGGAGTAAAACTGCTAACAAAAACTTGTGAAAATAAACTATAGTCAGTCGCCCAAGCCAGAGGACATTAACAATGCCAAGAATCATATCAAAATAAAAAGAACAAAATCTAATCAACCACGTGAAGCTAGAGATCATTTATTGTGGACAACTATATGAGGCAAAATCATACTACTTCACATGTCTTGAAGAGTCTATTAACGATGCTAAAAGGCAATTAGGTTGCAAGCTATGAAAGTTATATGGAAAAATGATAAAAATGACAAACTACATGTTCCCACCTGTAACATTGTAAGCTGAGCTGAAAGAGTAGTTGCTTCCGTCTGCAGTGTTTGAACTCTTCTTTCTAACTCTGATATATAACGCATCTTTCTCTCTTTTGATCGTACAGCTGATTGTCGATTCGCCAATATCCTGCATCGAAAATTATATCCAAAACCTTTAGATAAAGTTCAATTGCTTCACACCAAGTAACCCAACATTTCAGAGCGGTACCTTGATGACTACAATAACATTTCCCATTGGGAAACAAATGAACTGAAGAAAGAAATATCCATCTACTCTTGGCAGGCCTCACTGAATTGAGATCCTTTGATAGGTTTCAAGGTGAGTTTCATGTTATGCAATCAGTGGAGTTTATTTTCACACAAATGGAAGGAAGAAAGAAATATCCATCTACTATCGGCATGCCTCACTGAAATGAAATCCACTGATAGGTTTCAAGGCGAGTTCCATGCTATGCAATCAGTGGAGTTTATTTTCACACAAATGGAGTGAAGAAAGAAATATATGTCTACTATCGGCAGGCCTCACTGAACTGAAATCCACTGATAGGTTTCAAAGTGAGTTCCATTGTCCTATGCAATCAATGGAGTTTAATTTCACACTGTCGGCTACAGGATTCCAACTAAAAACCGGGGACTTGGAGAGTGTTAAAAGCATACCTCTTGGCTCGTTTAGGATCAATAAGTGCAAGTTCTTGGAGCTTTTTTGCTGCCATCGCCTTCTTGGTCTCTAATGACTCTGAGGACAGTTGATTTATTTGCAAGGAAGATGAACCATCCATGGAATTGCTATGACGATGACGAGGCCGACTAGGCCCTGCAGAACCAAGGTTCCCCCTCGTACCTTCCAGGTCACTTTCCAATCCAGAAAACACGGCATCGACAGAAAGACTTCTTGAATGATGTGGAGCTCGATTAGTATCAGCACCCAAGGGTAGCTTCGATCCTTCTCCCGCCACAGCATTCAACGGCTCCCCGAAGGAAGTCAATTTCTCCATATCCATGTACATGGAAATCAGATCTTCGGCCTCAGTTGCGTCATCAGAGACCGTGGGCATGTCAAAACCAGAAAAACCAAGATCACCATCAAACATGATATCGTCTGGCAGACGAAACGCAATTTCCGACTGAGCCCTGCGATGGCCTCCTCTCCGGGGTGGAACATCCGGCATCCTACTAACATCGGTACTGAAATTCTGTGAAGGGCCTAGATTCCGGGGCTCTGTAACACCGACAGCACCAGAGGAGCTCACAGGTTCTTGCATAGTCACATCCATGACCATTGAATTCGCCGAAGAGTCCGATAAAGCTGGCTTTGCTTCCCTAGTTAATGTGAATGCATTGGTAGAAGATGGGTAACCTACATACCTTTGCTGCACTTGCTGTGACTGAGAAGGATTACCAAGTGAATTCCCTGTAGTGTTCTTGGGTGCATTGGCTGTGGCCATGTCCATCTTCAAACGCCCTACAAATGCCTCATAACCATCCCCTAACCCTTCCATTCCAACACACACTTTCTCCTGGGTTTTGGGGCAAAAATTCACCAATTTACCTAATAATCTTCACCTATGCTACACCCAGCAAAATTTCTTAATTTGGGTGTGCGGGAAATCCAGCAGAAGACCTATTGTTCACCGCCATGATAAAATCTGAAGCAATTTACGAGGGTTTCAAGGGTCGCTTAATGAATTCAACAGTCTATCAAATTAAGCCCAGTTGCATATGGGTATATGCAAAAGAAAGGTGCAGAACTAGTAATCCTTATTCTTCCAGATCTTGAGATCACCTTTAGAATTGAAGATTCGTATAACTTAGCCAAAGCTGAAGACCAGAAAATTACCTGTGAAGACCCTATCTATTACCCTAGCTGAGCCTTCCAGCGGCTCTGCGAGGTACAGTAGAAACGCCTTGAAAGACAAAGGGAGCAACTGCGTGATTTTACTTAAAATAGCAGAGTGGAAACTGTCGATGCAAGACATTATAATGTCTCGCCCGTGCTTCCTCCATCGTTTTCTAACCGACGTATTTTCCCTTCCGACTGTTGAAGTGCCCAAAAAACCATCACGCCCGGTCAAAGTCATGTGAGGACAGGATAGCATCGCCACAGTTTTTATCAAGTTTCCACACCTTGTTTTTTAATAATATATGACATGGAGGTAAGGTCACATGGACGATTCCACCTTTTGATGGTTTTATTTGTCTGATTTTCCACTTTTTGATCGTTTTATTTTTTAGGATTTTGAGTTGATCGTTTTATTTTTTTATTTTGAGTAGGCCAAAGCTTGGGATGTGTGAATATAACCTGTGCTTCTTAGACATTCATGTTCTCTTTTTGTTAATTTTTTATTTTGAGTAGGCGAAAGCTTGGGATGTGTGAATATAACCTGTGCTTCTTAGACATTCATGTTCTCTTTTTGGTTTGGAGGTCTACATCTTTGGAAAAAGTCCATAATTAATTTATGAATTATTTTTTATTGTTGTGATTTTATGAGAATGATTTTTCTCATAATCGAATCAAATAAGATGCAAATCACATGTAATGATGCAAAATAATAATCTTGGAATAACTTTGCACTATAAACAACTTGTGTTTAACAATATGTAATTGTATGTCACATAACACTATTTTTATGAGTAATTTTACTTATTGATATTTATAAGTAAAAAAATATATATTATTTATTTCGTTTAAATTTAGGTTTTTTAATTAGGAATTTTGTTTAATTAAAATTATATTTTGATTTAGTTGTTTTATAATATTTAGAAATAAATATTATATTTTTAAATTTATTAGTTTGAGTTTTTTTTAATTTTTCATTTTTTTTTATTGAATATATTGATTTGTGGTTTATGAAGTTTCTAATAAAACCAATTAACTTGCTTTCTCTTATTTAATTGAAAATTGTCTTCTTTTCTATATTCAAATTGTATGTTTCTTCGCTCTTTTTTAGAGTCATTAAGTGGTGATAACTTGCAAAAGGATTTTTCTTATAGCTAAGGTATTAATTCAAGTTTCTTCTTGTCCTCAAACTTCAAAAGGTTGCAAGTTTAAACTCATAAATTTTCTCTCTTTCTCAAATTTTGAAAGGTTGCAAGTTCAAATCCACTAATACCTATTGTAAGTACTTTGTGTCCCAAAATGGCAATCACTAGATGGTCTATAACTCTTTAAAAATCTATACCAAAATAATTGTAAAAATCAATCCACTATTAAAAAAAAAACTCATTTCAACCCATTTAATCCATATCTACATCATTTTCTTATTTTTCTTATTATATAAGATTTTAAAACTTTAATTATTAATAATTAAAGTAATGTTTATATTAATATGAATGAAATCTTAGAAAAAGAATTATTCTCACAAACTTGTGATGATATCATTTAAGTAATAGATTTATGGTTTAAGTTTTAGAGTTAAATGTAAAAAGAAAGAAAAAATGTAGATTTATGGTTTAAGTTTTAGAGTTAAATGTAAAAAGAAAGAAAAAATGTGTATTTATGGTTTAAGTTTTAGAGTTAAATGTAAAAAGAAAGAAAAAATGTAGATTTATGGTTTAAGTTTTAGAGTTAAATGTAAAAAGAAAGAAAAAATGTGGGATCATATCATTTAAGTAACAGAATTATGGTTTAAGTTCTAAAGTTAAATGTAAAAAGAAAGAAAGAAAAAATTGTAAACGTTTTTTATATTATAGGAATGGTGTCTTTCATAAATTAAATGATGTCAATGGCAACAAGAGCGGGTGGGAATATCTTTGATCCTGAAGGAAAAAGACTAGTGTATTATGCATGGGGGTTAGGAAATGTTTCCAATAACATCACCAAGGTCTACTCTTTGTGGATGGGTTTGAGCCTCGCAAAGGAGATAGGAATCCAAAATCTTTTGGTGTTGGGCGATTCGATGCTTATAATAAATGTCATGGTTAGTCAAAACGAAGTGGGAAAACAATACTTTAAGATCTCAAATCTTGAGGATTAGATGATTGGCCTCTTGATTCGATGGAATCTCATTTTTTTACATAAAGCATGAGCTTAATAGTTTGGAAGACCATTGAGCAAAATTAACATCTCGCTTGAATGCCAAAACCTTGATAAAAATTGGGGTGATGTCATCCTCTCACATCCCCTAGCCATAAATGTTGCCATTTGCACACGATTTTTTATGACAAGCATGTAAAGCACATGTCAGGGAGGATAAGATATCGGGCTATTTACACTCGCACGCTTGAACTAATGGCAAGTTTGAGCGATTATTGAATGTAGTTTGTGTGGGCATGCATAGAAATATGGGATTAATCCCTCGATGGAGGTGAGTCTCTGCATTCTTTGCTCGATAGAAAGGAGTGTTATTCGGCCTTGGTGGGACTGGTTTAAATGTCTTGGAGTAATGGTTGTCTGGAAATATAGGAATCATGGTGCTAGAGTGTATGGGGAGTGGAGGAACAGTGATTCACAGTGAGAAAGTAGTCAAGCTATTTGATTGTTATCGGTCTCTTTGTATTGGTTTAGTAACTTTTAGGTCATTCAATTGTATGCTTCCTTTACCACTCCCATTGCTTTTCCTATATTAAGTTGTCAAGGAAATCTTTTCATTTTAATTTTCAATAGAGTTGGAGTGGGTTTATATTCTCTATTGGTGTTGCTGGGAACTTTGGGGAGGGGGGAACTAAGTTTCCAGTGGTTAGTTGTGGTGAACCAAGCCAGTTCACCAGGTAAATACCCAATGTAGGTAGGACAACATGTTATAATCCATAAAGGATAATATATTAAATAATAATGTATATGAATATGAGACGATGAGTACAATAAAAATGAGGGCCTTATATACCCACGCAGGGGTGCCCTTTCGTGAAGAGACGTGACCTTTCATTGAGATGGTGTCTCTTCATTATTATTCATTAACTATTTATGATGTATTTATACTTATTATTATATATTATGTTCATAACATTGCCTTCCCCTTAAAAATGTTTTGTCCTCAAAGCATACTTTATGGAAGACTTATATCTTGCTCCGGCTTGTAATATTGTCTCCTTATTCTTTATTCTTGAATCAGTGATCGTTGAGGACTTGAAACAATAGGATCTTCTAAGCGTTGAGTAGAACCGTCGAACTATAAGGGAGTCTGCCTACCCTAAATCGATCTTCTGCAAAACTAGGCTTTTATAGGGTTCTTGTAGAAAATTTGATGTATTTTGACTCTCCTAATAACTTCTACCTTGAGCATCATTTGTAATGGAGGTAATAATTTTTTACATATCCGTCATTTGTTTATGTGGATACCTTGACTGGTTGAAGTATCGATTTTTGTGATTAGGATGTTTATAAGGCATCCTTACAATCTAATCTTTACTTCGTGTACTTATAGCTTCTTCTTGATTATCTTTTGGAATTGAGTCTTCTTCATAGCTCTGGCTTGATTCTACTTGGATATGTGAAGACCTCTTTATGTCAACTGAATTTGCAAACTTTTGGGTTGTAAGGTTGACTGGGTCTGTTTTAATTCCCTTATCCATAATCAGTTTTTTTTCATTTGAATATTTCTCTATCTCCATAGGTTCAACCATTGTCTCTTTATCCACCAATGATTCCTTATTGGTAAGTTGTTCTAAGTTGTCTTGTATAGTCTTCTTATCACTCTTTATCTTCTTAATCTGGGTGCGTAAACTTTGATTATGGGATTTTATGCGACAATTTTTTGTGTCTTTGTCTATGACGATTTTGTCACATTCTTTTTGGATCTCAAGTATTGATTGTTGTTTGTCTGACAGTAATATTTTGGAGATGTGATCAAGATCTTTTGATGTAGATATTGAATCTGACTTCACTGAGATGTCATGTGATTTTATTTTTTGTTCTTGTAGGAAAACATTATTTTTTTTTATGATCAAGGTTTAATATTAAGCTACCCAATGTCTCTAACCAAGTCGAGTCGAGGATTATATCAACCTCTTTTTCATATATAGTTGTAACCTCGAAATTCAATACGAGTTTATAATCTTTGAGTGTCAACGGTAAGTCCTTGATGTCATATTTATTGCCAAAAACAAGTCTTTTGTTTCGATTACATTTGTCTTTGGAATTATTAATTGATTCACCAAATCCATACTCATGTAATTTTTCTTTTTATCTGGGCAAATGTGGATGCTAACTTCTTTTTCTTTAATATTTCCTTTAAATGTTAATAATCTGATGCATCTAGTTAGATGATTTTTACCAGAAAATATTCCTTCCTTAAAATCCATTTTTTTTAATTTGAATTGACCTTATAATTATTATAATATCCCTTTAATAATGGTAAGACTTAATCTTCTTGACTTAATTGATATCTTCCTCTAGTCCCCGAGGTCTAGAGCTGTCGGTGAGGGAGTGCGTTGTTAAGGCACTCCATAAGTGAAAGTCATTGGTTCGAAACCCCTAGGGACACCTCAAATCCAACCATGTTAAGGGTTGGTGCAGTCCAGACCGAGTGTGATCCCCGGGTGACTTTGACGGATTAGATGCCCCTGGATTGTGGCATCTTAGCAAGGCAATCCCTCGCCAAGTTAAAAAGGTTTAGAATTACCAAAAATAAATAAAATTATATCTTCCTCTAATATTCCTTTATACTCTTTTAAGAAAATAATCCTTGATAATTATTCTTTTTATATAGAGAGTTTAAAAACTTTGAATATTTTCTTATACTTTACCAAAAGTAATTTTATATTCACTTAATCTCTTTTTTTTTCCTTGGTAATTAATGACAAATAATTTAATATTATCTTCACACTTTCCAAAAGAACTCTTTTAGTTATACTCATTCTTTAACTCATAGAAATTGTGAACTTTAAAAACAACCTTCTTTTTTTTAATTAAAACTTTTGACTTTTTTATTATATATCCTCCTTTTATATTTTTCACCATATATTCTTTACTTCTTAAAATTAATATAACGTAGAAGTTAATTAATTTTTTTCCCTTTCTGTTTTGTTTTAACAAAAGTCGCGACTTTTTGTTTTTAACGGTGTCAATTTACCCTTTTACTTCTATGACAATTGTAGAGTTAAAGCACTTAAAATCGTATGAAAAAATGTTGTACAAAATAATATTTGTTTGTTTTTTTTTTGTATGGTAAAAAAACTTCTTGTTCAAAAAAATCTTGAGATATTTAATTCTTGTGTTGAAGTAAGAAAGCTTGAATTTACTTGAAATTTTGTGGTAGTTTAAACCATTCTTTTACACTTTCTTTCTTTTCAATATGCAAGGTGGAAGTAATCTCTTTACTTTATTTTTTTATTTTTTTTGGGTAGTAGTTTATTTTTCTTCAATATTGTATTATGCAACGGAAATTTTAGACTTCGAATGGTCAAGGACCAAAAAATTTAGAGAAACTTTGTTTGTGGCCAAAAGTCAGATCGAGACAAAGCTCTGATACCACTGTGGTGAACCAAGCCGATTCACCAGGTAAATACCCAATGTATGTAGGACAACATGTTATAATCCATAAAGGATAATATATTATATGAATATGAGATGATGAGTACAATAAGAATGAGGGCCTTATATACCCATGCAGGGGTCCCCTTCTATGAAGAGACATGACCTTTCACTGGGAAGGTGTCTCTTCATTATTATTCATTAACTATTTATGATGTATTTATACTTATTATTATATATTATGTTCATAACATCAGTTTTTTACTCTGTGCAAGACTGTCCTGTAGATAGAATCAGTGACATTGATGGTAGAGAAGTAAAGAAAATTCTTCATCGACACGAAGATACACTCCAGGGAACCAACCAAACCCTCCATGGCATCTACAAGAATTTTCTAGAATTGGAACGAGTCTTAACTGGAAGTGTGGCAAACATAATGCAAATGCTCCAAGTTCATATGTAGAGGATTGATGCCTTAGAGGTTGAATGGCAATAGCTTTGCATTATGATCATACCTCAACAATTGGATTGTGTTTCCAAGGCATCCAACAATCTCAAATCCGCCAATCCCTTTCATCTTATCTCCAGAGAAGATTTTGAGGATCATCCACTCGACCCCATGGAAGTTGAAGAACAAGGCCCTCTTTTCTCTGTGAAAGGGAAGGAGGTTCAAACTGACACTTTAATCTAGTACTAAATGTATTTTCATATAATTGTGCTTCTTAACCAATTTGTTAAAATTGTTATCACAAAAATGTATGAAAATCTTACTTAAAACATATAAATAATCTCAATTAACTTGTACAAATTTAAGTATCCAGATAAATTTTCTTGAAATTTTGAATGCATCTTTCAGAACCATTTTTATATAATAATAATCCTTTTCTATTTATTAAAAATAAAAATAAATTAATTAAATGTTGTCTTTTTTAAATTTGCCAATTGTATTTGATGTATATTTGGGATTTGTATTTAATATATAATTGTTATTATTTATATAATGTTATAATCCATTATTTATATTTTAAAAATTATTTTATTTTAATATTTTTTTAGTTTTCTTTAAAATTACTTTAAGTTAATGTTTTTAATAAAATTAAATAAATTATTATTTATATAATGTTGTAATCCATTATTTATATATTAAAAATTGTTTATTTTAATATTTTTTTAGTTTTCTTTAAAATTACTTTAAGTTAATGTTTTCAATAAAATTAAATAATTTATATTTAAAAATGAAAAATCGGAAAGTTTGCATTTTACATGACTTTAAGGAAAACTTGGCCCACTCCCATAAACTTTAATCTTTTAATTCAAATTTCAATTGACTTGTGCACCCAAGAGAAGTCTTTTGGTGATAGGATGACCTAAAACATTATTTGTCGTGTCTATTAATTGTCATATCATTGAATGTATAAGTGTTTGTCATGTGTCATGGTGATTTTTGTAAGTAAATGAAAATTTTGAGTTATGAGGGGATGAAGGAATTTTATTTTATTTTTTATTTTTTATTTTATTTTATTTTATTTTATTTTATTTTATTTTATTTTTTTTTATTTTTATTTTTTTTTCTCGGGGGTGTAAATTAGAAAAAAATATATTGAAGTTTGCTAAAGAGTAAAAGTTACAGTTGTTAGAATAGCTCGAGAGATCGTGGCAGCATTGTTTTGGTGGGAAACCAATGCTGCCACATGGTCGTAGAGTTCCTAATTGTCCATGCAATTATCAAAAGCTGTAAAAAATAAAATTGTGCTAAGCCTAGAAGCTAGGATGCCACGCAGGGCTGGAAACCAGTAAACTAATCTGTCTAGAAACATAAAAAAACCAGAGAAACCTGAGAACGTTGGGATCAT